>MAYD01449617.1:0-13796 GCA_001909325.1 Ruellia speciosa
CAAAATTTTTGTTACATTTCTATTAGCACGTTTGCCGATACATAACTCTAACTATCAATATCGTTAATTATTAATAAATAAAAAATATATAAAATTAATGTTTTGAAAATACCGAATCTAAAAAACCCCCACAAAACTATAGTTTTTAAGTATAAATCACTAATGATAGTTAAATTAGAGTATACGAATAGTATTAAAAGTTAAAACGTAACAATAACAAAAAGACGGAGATGGTATTTACCCAACGTCCAAATGCCGGTAGAATTTTGAAGTTAGGTCATATTTATTCTGGATTAATAAACACTGACCCCGTTTATCCAGGCGCTGACCCCCCCGGACGATTTTGCCGTTGCCATTATATTTTCCCCTATAATATTCATTGACTTTCTCTACCTCTATTGCATTCAAATTTCATCAAAATTAATAGAAATTGACTTATTTCGATCATGGAAGCGGGAAGTTGTTTGGAGAAGAGATAAAAATCAAGTCGAAAACGCACGAAAAACACAAAATGTTGCGCTGCCCAACCAGGGCATGCGACATTTTGCGCGCCTTCGCATGGTGGGCGCATGGCGCCCCGTCCATGCACCCCGCACCTTGAACCGAGTGTCGTTTTCTGCATTTTGTGTTACCATGTGTTCATTTATGTTGAATTATTGTATGTATGTGGATATATTTATCGGTGATTTACGGTACCGATACATAGTTAAGCTGTACTCGGCGAATCGTGTTATACACCAGATCGGGTACATGAATGCATGATCAAACAATGGTCACTAGCTCAAACAATGGTCATTAAGGGACATTACGTACAAACATGTTCAAACGATATTAAATCTGAAAGATATTAAATATCATAAATCTTTACATGTTCAAACAATATTCAACCTCAACAATATCTATTTGCAATAATTTGATCCCAATGAGCGCGCCATCATATCATTTACAACCCTCCTCGCATTCTGACTAAGACCGCTCATCTGGCGATGTCCCTCTCGATACACTGCCATCTCATGGTTGTGAAACCTAGCTTCTGCGGCCTCCACCACGCAAACCGTCCACACACCCATTCCCCTCTGTTGAACAATCAATTTAAACGAACATTTGCACGCTTTCGTGTTATTCTTCGATCACGCATCATCGTTCCCGACTACCCTCCTGTACCTTACCCCTCTTGAAGCACATACGGGGCGTCATCGTTCCCGACTACCCCTCGGTATGAGGCGTGATGCGCCCATCCATATCCCATCCATACAGTGCGCACATTGACGCGCGTCCGGGCCGTTCAAGGTTGTGATATTTGTTTTTTATGTGTTTTGGACTGGATTTTTACCTCTTTTTTAGACAATTTTCCGTTGTTCGACATCTTCCGCTTCTGTAGTCGAAATAAAGCAATTTCTATCAATTTTGATGATTTTTTAATGGAATAAAGGTAGATAAAGTTTAGGGTTTCGAT
Organism: Ruellia speciosa; assembly: GCA_001909325.1. Lineage (NCBI taxonomy): Eukaryota > Viridiplantae > Streptophyta > Magnoliopsida > Lamiales > Acanthaceae > Ruellia > Ruellia speciosa. The sequence continues at coordinate 1,457 of MAYD01449617.1, forward strand.
AGAGAGAGTCAGTAAAGATTGTAGGAAAAAATATAATAGTAGGGATAAAATCGTAAAAGAGAGTCAGCCGCCTAACGTGTGCTTATCCAACAGTTTCGACCCCACCCCATGGTCCATGGCGGATCCAACCCTACCCGACCCGTATTTGTGTACCCCACGGTTCAATATCATCGACCACATTCCACAACAATATAATCCGGCCCGAACTTCGGACGGGAACCTCCAAAATTCTGGGAGGGTTCAATAACCGGACATGCTTAAAGCACACAGAATCAGTTCCATTGAGCGGAATCCGTCTGCCGTTGCCGCCCTAGTCTTGCTCGTGACTCCCGGCTTCGTTGGATCGCATTGTTAGTAGTTACCCCGTACGGTGCGCGTGCTTTCTTGCGAACTTTTCAGTTTTTGTAATTGATACTGTAGGGCTGCATTCTACCTTGCAGAAAATGTCGAGAATTGCTTTTTCGTTTGTGGTTTGGGATTTCATGCGTAGACAGAATAGTACTACATTACATGGGGACCAGAATTCGAGAGGGAGGCGGTCCTCATGGTCAGCTGTCTGTTATCTTGTAGCAATCAATGATGGATCGATTTCAGAAATAGGATTTTTTCGATTTAAGGTAAAAGGTTAGAAATTTTTGCTTTGTCTTATTCAGTGAGTGATTTTATTTATTTATATCTTGGCTGTTTAGGTTTAGGAAGCTAATCGTACACCTTGAGGTAATCTGATGGAACGTTGAATTTGGTACTGGAGCGTAACGATTATAAACACCGTGGTCAAGAGGGCCTTGCATGAAAGGATGGATGCTCTCAACTCTGCCATCATTAGGAATTTATTTAGAAAAAATGGGAAACAGCTCTTGTAGTAAGAATATACTATCAACTTTGTCATCATTAGAAACAGGCTATGAAGTGGAAGTTTGTGGAGCTATAATATTCCATTGAGTTTTATTCGAACTGATTTTGATACCATTTGTTTTTATTATTTTAACAAACATTTTTCAAAACTAATATGTTATGTGTACTGAATGAAAATAATGTAACAATAGATTTATCTGAAGAATAAAGTCAAACTATTCGCATGGAATATTTGATTAAGTTAGTAATGCACTGTCTTTGATGCTGTGTTTTTTGCAGAATGTTTTGGACTCTATTGGCAACTCAATTTTGCAGATGGACGTTTCCAAGGGCTGGTGGTGAGACACAGAACCTGCCTATAATAGTACTGTTGTTGCAAAGCCTCATATGCCATTCTTTTTGGGATGTATAAAATTATTGTTCTCATTCATTTTTGCAGGGGGTGCACCAAGTGTGACTTGGGAGTTACACAATAGGATATTTTCAGGGAGCAGTGATGTGTATGCTGCTATGGTTTACAGTATGACCTGGTTCCTTAATTAGCTGAGATTTCTACAAAGAGAAAATTTCATGCTGAAGGTCACCTGGTATGGATTCACAATCTCGAAAGTATAGACTGAAGTAATTTTATGAAATTATCATTCTTAAATTTCTAATGATTTTGTCGGTTGTAGACATGGAGAAAACGTAGCTATTCATACATTCTTCCCTTGTTGCAAAGATGATGATTTGACTCTACCACCCTTCGAACTTCCTACTACAAAAATGTTCACAAGTACTGATGACCAATGGTTAGCGCCATCAGTTGTTCTGGAGATTTGTATGTTTTCAAACTTGAGACTCTAAGGTATGATGTGGATGAATGTTTCTGTGCTTATTTGTCGAATAGAAAAAAATACACTTTTGTTTAGATGGAGTGACACAATGAATAGGCATAATTGGAGTTTCACTTCTACTGATATTGGCAGGCAATCCCACCTTGCATGTGATGGGGCATGTTGGAATTGAAACATATGTTAAAGAATTCTCATTCCTAATATGCTGAGTTTTTGGATGAGTTGGTCAAAACAAATACAATGGCAACACGTGATTTGCCTAAATATGGAGATAAAAGGTGTAGATGATGCTGTTGATGTAGTCCTGGACTCGATGCATGATAGGTTCTTTTGGCTGCAACAATGCTTTGTAGCGAGATTAGATGGCGGGTTTGTTGCTGATGGTGGCTTTACTCCTTAGAATACCAACATTCTAATAATCTCAACCTCTTCAAATCAGGTATATGCAGTGGATGTGGAGGCCAAACAGTTGGGGTATTGGTCCATGCATCATACTTTTTCTCTGCCCAGAAGATATCAAGAATTCCCTGGAGAAGTGATCTGCCTTCCCTTCCAGCCATCCTCTAGTTCATCTTCTATTATTGTAAATTCTCCGGTATATTAACATCGCTTGACATGGAATATATACATTCCTCTATGTTCTTTGAGAGGATTTCCATTCTAATGGATTTTCATTTTTTGTGCATGCTTCTTGGAAAAGAAATCTAGTTGCGAACTTCTTCAACCTTTTTTTTCTCTGTAAAGGAACAATAGTAAGTTTTATACTTCCTCCGTTTTTTAAAATTTGCACCGTTTGCATAATAAAAACTATTCACATATTCTAGTTTGACTATTATTTGTGACTTATACTTCCTCCGTCTCTTAATGTTTGCAACATTTGGAGCGGACACGTTTGCCGATATAGAACTTTAACTATTAATATCGTTAATTATCAAAAGGTAAAAAAATATATAAAGTTGATATTTTGAAAATACTCATTAAGACGAATCTAACAAGACCCCACATGACTAATATTTTTTTAAATATAAGTCACAAATAATAGTTAAACTAGAATTTTTGAATAGTGTTTACTATGCAAACGGTGCAAACTTTTCAAAACGGAGGAAATACTTAAAAAAAAAAATTACTCATGTGGGGTCTTATTAGATTGTCTTAATGAGTATTTTCAAAATATCAACTTTATATATTTTTTACTTTTTGATAATTAACGATATTAATAGTTAAAGTTCTATACCGGCAAACGTGTCCGCTCCAAATGTTGCAAACAAGACGGAGGAAGTACATATCAGTTTGGAGAATATGGGCTCATATTTATTGCATTGCACTATTATGGTTTTTGAGCCCATGATAGATTAGATTCCTGAATTTATCTTTAATTTCTATGAAAAACTGAAATAAGGTGGTGTGTCTTTAAAAATTTTACTATGGCAACTAGACTATGACCAAATTCAATACACAGTTCAAAACTGTATGTATCGATTAGTATGATAGTCCTTCTATTTGCTCCAAACTACAGTGTTCATCTAGGATTTTCCAGCCATTACCATGTAAAAGCTCTAAAATGCATGATTATATAATTCGGAACCAGAAGAAATCACTCACTTGTGCCAATATGTGGGGGAAACCTGGATTTTACTTTTCGATCCTGTTGCATACTATACTGTGTATTCATGAATCCCGATGGATTAGGTTTTATGTTATAATCATAATTATTTATGGCACATGCACCACTGATCTAGTACCATAGAGTGGCAAATTACATATGTATTCTATCCATTATGTATTATTTATGCTCTGGTTTGGAAAATAATTATTAGTATTAATAACCATTTTTTATTATAGAATTTTGCACCAAGCTTCAATATGGCACATGTGCACCATGCATCGTATGCCATGCCATAGCTGGAAGGGCTTTGTGTGCCATGTGCTATTACCGTTGTGGTTATAATTAACCATAAATTTTGCAGAACAGCTGTTGCAATGTAATGTTGTGTGTTGTGAGTCTTGAATAAATGTACCGTAAAATGTAGGTGGACATTGGGCTCACAGGTACTTTGGACCAATACCCAGCTGCCTGGGCATACTGCCAGTCTGCACATGTTGTGGTTTGAAATGGGAGGTGGGATACCTTCTTGTGTTTGAGTTTTGTCATTTTTATGAGGTTTTTTTTTACCCCTGTTGAATGTGTTTAAGTTATCATAATGTGCTAATGAACTCTCAATAAAACCCAGTCTTAATAATTGAGGGACACTGATGTTTCCATTATAAATTTCTCTCTTTCTGGAAGACAACTCTTTAAATTCTAAAAGCTACTGATAACCTCAGTCTTTATTGGTATCTGATGTATTCTCCAGATTCTGATGCTATAGCTAACATTTTTGATGCTCCAGGGAGAATGCGTGATGTTTCTTTTTATTGATTTTGGATTTCCTGTTGATAAAGACAGCACTGAAATGGCAAATGGTCAAAAGTTAACAGGAAAGCAGCACAACAATGGAGTACTAAAGCGTAAGCTGCATGAATTAGAAAGTAAGACAATGGTAAAAAGAACTTTGAATTTTGTGCCTTGAGAGACCATGTTTCATTTGTCGAGTGCCTTGTTAAAAATTCTCCTTTGATCACAGAAAAACCATGGATATAAGTTGTTGACTTTTGATACCCAGCCTGTTCATAGACATATTTTTGGGACATGATAATCTTATTAAATACGGGCTTTTACAGCCTATTTTCCATGAGAAGGTTAAGAAAGTTGCATTCAATCAGTTTTGCTCTTGCTTCTCGTATGGTGTTCAATTGGGTTGGAGCTTTTTGTTCTTGGGAAAGGTGAAGGTGAATGGTAGGTTGTGCCGAGCATGTTGTGCAGTGTATCTGGGGATAGGTAATAATAATTACAAAGTGATTTCATCTGCTCATCAACTTAAAGCTAGGTGAGTTAAGCGGGATGTCCCACGTTCAAATCCCACAATCCCATTTTGTGAGAAGTATTACAGACACAAGGTTTTGTGGAAAAAATAGTGCCTGCACGTGAGGGGGCTGTTTGCAGTAATTTAATTTGACCCAATGAGCTACATTTTATTGCACTTTACTGCCTGTCGTTAAAATGCACTTTGTCGTATATCTTGCTTATTCTGTAGTTAAATGTGATATGGCATTATATCTGACACACAGCTTTCCAATTGAACATGAACATTTCCTTTTACGTTGTTTTCAATCCCCCTGTAGATTCCTGGTGCATTTTGATGCCATTTTCCTACCAAATTGAATCATAGTTTACTTTGTTACATGTGCTTACTGGACTGTACAGTGTTCTTATTAATGAGCACTCCAGCCATTTGATATGTACATGTATGCATGTTCTGTGTATTAAACTTCTTATTTTGTTTGTGGAATTTCCTTTATGCTTGAAATAAGGTGATTAATCTGGTTTTACCCAATGTTTGGATGCTCAGACTCAATTATGTAACTATATATTTCCTGTAAGAAACAAAAGATTTCTGTTTACCCTGAGATTTTTAAACTCGCCCCGAAGTGTGGGCACCATGGAATCACACTTTGAGACTGTTATTTTGTTTGTGGGCGCACAAATTGCCTTCAATAAATTGGAACTGAGCAGGAACTTTTGTCCAAGTTTTGAAAGTGAAATAGTATTTTAATATAAACCATAGATCTTTTTTGGTTGTTAAGGGGTTCTGCACACGTGGTTGTTTATCCCTTGAAATTTTAATTTGGTTGCTCGATGGATTATTTTAATATTATGTTTTTGGATTCACTCTTGTTGTGGCTGCATGTACTGCACGTGTATGCGTCACTTTATTCAATAATTGATGCAGATTAAAGCCATATATAAGAATTATTACGGGCAATCACGAGGCCAAGTCCTTGTTTTTTTAACAGAATGTGGACAAATATTTCCATCAGGATGGGACAACATTTGACAAATAAATAAAAAGCAATCAGTGAAAAAACCCACTTATTGCACTTCTCCACTACAGAAAGGTACACTGCATTTAGTTGAGTACAGCACACACTATAACTAAAACCCTTTTTACTCATTCCAAATTACCAGAAATTTTCTTGGAAGAGATCTCTGTACTTCCTATAGGGCAGAAGAAATCTTTGTACTTTATTATCTTTGTTCATCTGATCTAGTTTGTTATCATTCTTTTTACATGTTGGAAATGGAAAACTAGCCATAATTTATTTTTATCACGTTCTTTGTCCATCTTTCAACATTGGATTCACTGGATGGCCAAAATATACTTCTTCAATTATTAGAGTACCATGAAAAGAAGAAGAGACTGTTAGGGCCAAGCACACAGCTGGGAGCCCTTGTCCTTTTCCTAACATCTCTGTCATTCCCCAGTACATATATGGCTTTCAAATCTTGATGATAACAGAGCTTAAAAACAGGATTTGGAGGTAAGATTTCATACCAAACAGATTCAATAATTGCATAAAATTACATTCATAGGGATCACAAATTTAGTATGTAGCTGGCAGAAGTAGTGGGGATGCCCCTTTTGGACTTTCTGGTAGGAAAAAGAGAAGTATGGTGATGGTCATGTGGGAGCCAAGTTTTCATCACAGATACTGTCCCTTTTTTTGTTTGAAAGTTACTACATTATCAGATTTACTCACTTAAGTCCAACTCAACTAGTTTTTGGCTGGGCTGGCAAGTCTCTCGGTGTGACCACTTACCTTATTCTTGGCCTTCATTTATGCTATTAAAGAACTGTAATGTGGTTATTATATTCGAAGCTTTGTGTGTATGCCCTCATTCTTCTCTCTCTCTCTCTCTCTCTCTCTCTCTGTGCTGCTTCTGTTTTTTTTTTCCACCATAGGTGTCGCATAATTTATGTTAGCAGAGGTGATAATCAAGAAGATGGAAGTAACTACAAGGAGCTAAAAAATGGTTAAATCTTTTTCTATTTTTTAAACTAGATTTTTACATTTATGCTCTCAAGTTGTTCCCTACTGCAAGGACAAGAACAAAATAACAGGTAAAAAAAAATTAAGCAAATAGATTATTAAATGGGATACAAACAAAGATGTTTGAATTTCATCTGCCATGTGCTGATACTTCTGGAATCTTATTTCTTGAGCATTTATGCAACTCTTGCTGCTTGTCAGTGCCTCTTTCTTCCCAGCAAACTCCCTGACAAGGAAGACTAAAATCAGGCACTGAAAATATTATCTTTCCCCTCAAGCATTTGTTTGCTCAAATATCTGCTCAAAAACTCACCTGGCTTCCCTTTTGAGGGGGTTTTGAAGAAGCCTAATTGCTTCTTGGTTATCGACTCACCCTGAAAAAATATTGGAGATTCTATAAATTTAAGGGTGCCAGGGTAGGAATTAGAGAGAATTAGAGCAATTAATACCTCAAAATGTGCAGCTGAAAAGACCTGTGAGAAACTGGAGACTTGCTCCTCAGGCCTATGATTGCCAGGCTGAGTGACATTACCCTGGAATCCAATGATAAAATACACCAATAAATCACAATCCACAATGGAACACAGAGAAACAAGAAGATAAAATCTCCTACATAAATACATACATATTTATGTATGCATCTTTTCAACAACTTACCTGTGAGAAATGGCAGATTGGAGAGCTAGCAGTGTCATCATCAATGCTTAGACTTTGCTGCTTCCTAGCCCTTGTTTCTTTTGCTCTACTTTTCTGCTTGTTTTTCTTTTTTTGCTCAGGAACTGATGAATAGCCATAGCGCTGATCCTCATAGGCACAGTTTTGATACTCCTGGAAATGTGGAGGCCCGGATGATGCATCTGACACCATGGACAGGTCCTCATCTTCTTGATCCTCATACACATACTCTCCTTTTCCTTCAACACAATCCCTGCTATATGGATAGGTGGAATTTGAGAACTGATCCAGGTACCTCGTCCAGCCGGATTCACAGCCACTGCTGCATTCGGAAGCCGATATATTCATACTCAGTTTTAGCTGGATCCTTCCCTGAGGATTCTTGAGTTGAGAAGACTGGTGATGTATAGCCTGTTTTGCCCTTATTTGCATCTATTTATAATGGGGATAGAGGGGAAAGGGCTTAAGGGACATGAAGCCAAATGAATCACACTCAAATCATAGACTATTTTTTGTCCTTTTGGTTCTATCCTTTTGCCCCAATATTATATATATCTCTTTCGAGAAGAATCAAACTTGCCAGTTGTCTTGGTCGATGTGGGGTGGAGGGGTTGGCCATTGACAATTGATTGTAGTGAATTGATAGTGAATTTGAAAGAATTAATGCAGCACGATTCACTGCTGGTAAAACTCTTATTTTTCACTGAGGGACTTTAGCCTGGAGCAAATTCAAGCATATAATAGCAAACGTGTTTAAAAGGCTTATTTTTATGGCCTCTAATGATCTTAGAAAGATATCCTACACAGGGTCCACTAGATTCCGTCGACCACCTAATTAATTGTGCTTTCTGGCATCGAATTTGTCCTACACCACTTCCGTCATATTCCACATCATTCAGCTCCTCTAAGGGTTTATCCTTGAATCTAAGATTGTTGAAGTGGACTTGAACCCATGACTAAGCCTTTGATGCCAAATTCCTTGGGTTGGGTGAGTGCTTGTGATAAGTCCACTGAACCTGATATTGTCAAAGTGGGGAATCCAACACATCACCTAGGTTTTAATACCAAATTCCTTGTGCTTAAGTAGTTCTTCACTATCATTAAAGAACTATAGAATTGCTTTATAAACCATTGGAATCTTTAAGTTATAAATTATTGAGATCCTTTTACAAGTTGCTGAATTGTGTTACACTACTCTTGCAAATAAGTACAGTGAAGAAGTTTTGTGAAAGCCTCCAAGTCCACACTACACTGCATGCTAATGTGAACTCATTGAGTATTTGGAGTCATACATGGGCATGAAATTATGCAGTCAGATGTTATCGCCTCCTTGGAAGTCAATGATTCAGTTTATATTCATGTGTGTGTGGTGAAATGGCAACGGTCTAATCAGCACATCAGCACATGATTTGTGTGTAGTTTCAAGAGTCAGCATATTATAATTTTTTAAGTATCTAACTTTTGAATTTTTCAGGTATGCCTCTCATGGACACAAGTTGGTGTCCTTATGATTCCAAGAAAAGTAGCAAATGATGATAAACAGCAGCATAATAAGCATGATTAGGAACAAGAAAAGAATGCACCTTTTGGTCAGCTCCACATAAGGCAAGAATTAACATAAAGTGGTTTACTTTGTCCCAAACTATTACATCACATTGTCTTACTGATATTTTGCTTGATAATTGGCCACTAAAATACATGTTTTCTCCTAACCCCTTTTTGACTTAGTTAACACTTCATAAAGGTAGGCATGTAAAGCCTTAATTTCTTCACTAGAATAGTTTATAGGCATGCTTTAATTTCCTTTTTATATTAAATAAGTGTCTTCTTTTTCTTGAGGGGTTGGTTTACAGGACAGATGGTGTCAAAATTTAATGAATGCTTCTTTGGCCCATAGTGAGCAAGAGAAATGGTAAGGATGTGCAGAAGCCAGCTGAGACTAAGAAGGTACACATATGATCATAGGTCCCTCATGTGCTTCTGGCGATATGTACAGACAGGTTGCTTTGAAAACTCAATACCACACCACCAATTTTTGGAGGTATGCCCAATACCCACATAAAATTTTCTTCAATAATTAATTAGATGCAAGAAAAATGGGTTGGCATCATCTATGGCGTTAATTAAGCGAACAACGGTTGGAAGTTCTAGCTTTGATATTCCCTACTTAGATACTCATTATTCTACACACAGGAATAGGACTGAATGTATGACCTGTAGCATATTATAAATCATGGGAGGGATTGGATTTACTTATTGGAGTGAGCCGTAATTTTATGTATGAAATATGCTGACGGTGAAGGTGATAAATCCATAACTCAACTTGTCGATGTAAGAAGGGACAAAGAAAAGGGTAAGAAATTTTTTACAAGGAGATGAATGAATCTCTCATCCAAAAAATAACTAGAATGTATTTGTTTCATGGAAATGGCATGGAGGCATGCTTGTGAATCAAGTGGTCCCATAACCCTATTTTTCGCTTGCACATGCTCTTTGCTTTCTCTTTGCATGTATTTGGACAATTCCCATCTCTTACATTTCTACCTTATTTGTCACACATAAATTCATTACTTATCTACCATGCCATAAATTAAGTTTTCATTACTACACTTAGCATGATGTTACTCATTTACTTTATGCACCGCTATATTCACCACCAATTCCAGCGTTTTTTACCCCTTCTATGGGGAATGGATTATATAACCAATTCCAGGTTGAAAATTGAATTAATTCACATTTTGAACATATTCCAACTCATTTTCAACAGTTCTGCATTGTGGAAAAAATTTGAGGTCTGTACAGTAACCGGACTACCTTCTATGCTCAACTACTCATAGGCCGTTCCTAAAATCTTTGTACTTCCAATGTAACTTACATAGTGGATATTAATGGATTGGGTTTACAATTAAAATAAAAGTTTCATGGTTGGTCTTAATGATAAAGTCTAAAATGAAGTTGTACACCACCTATGACTTAATTTCAACCTCTTCATTGAGCTTTAACCACTCCATTGAAATTAGGGTGTATATGAATGTAGGTATATATATAAATGTATACCATTGTGAATATTATTAAAGAAATTAAAAGGGATGCAGTTAATTGTAATGTGGGGGGCAGCCCAAATGGCCAATAATTTAAAGGCATCTGAGCAATAAATGTGAGAGTGGACCAAACACAAATAACACCACACAAAAGAGAGGACTCTATCATTCTCAGACTTGACAGCCTATTGTATCCTTGCACCACCAAGTGTTTGTTTCCTCACTTCTATGCAATTCACACGCACACACTCACACGCAGAGAGTGCAATTGTTAATTTGTTATTTGTGTTCAATAATAACCTTTAGTCCATTTGGATGAGTTTCAAATTGGATATGATGGAGTTGAAATTTGTTCATCATTGTTTCATGAATGAATTTGGCTTTGAAACGAGGTCAAATAATCATTCAAATGAGGCTTAAATTTCATTTGAGAAGTTTTGTTACAAGAATAAGGAATTGATCCTTCCACAGTCCAGACAAATGCAGGCTTCTAAGCTACATTTGGATTGGAGTTTTGATGGATTTAAATCCACACTGATAAAGATCCCATGCATTTGCTATAATGACAATTAATTTACAACTCTTAACATTAACCAATGCTGAAATTATTTGAAGGGAATTTTGGTGTCCATACTCCAAATCTCAATCTACCAACCCAATCAAGCCCTCTGCAATTATCTGAATATAATTTAGTTTTAATATTTTGTTTCCATTGCATAAATCTTGCCAAAGTTTGGACAGGATATTTTTTCCTTATTGCAACTTCAGAGTCTGATTCAAAACTGAATAATTTAATCCACTGTCACTATCAAACTGTGAAAAAACCAAAGAAATGTAAGGAGGCTAAATTCCGTCTATTTATGGGATTGTACTGCCTCCCCTCTTTCTTGGCCCTTATTGTGCTAATTATATCATATCATATCATGCATACATACACTACATTAATTGAACCTACACTATAATCACACACACACACAAGCATATGTGTACATGGATTTTTTAAAATTATTTAAAACGGACACAATTATATATAGAATCTTGAATTTTAAATAATGTGACAATGAATGTCCTCTCATGCCACTATTTATGTTTGTTTCTGTTTGTCCATTAGGTTGGAATGCCAGTGCATCTTTTGAGTGGTGAGACTGGAGACCAGTGCTTTTTCTTTCCCCTCCCTTTTCTTTTTTGTTTTTCAATGATAATATTAATACTAATATTAGTGAAATTTATTGGTTGCCCTTTGTTTAATTTTGATTATATAAATTGATGTTGGTTATTGTTTGGGATTTTTCAATTGAACCAATAGGAAATGTCACATAGGTGGACCACATTAAACCTTTCGAAAGATATATGTTCAGTCAAGTGCCACACGTGTGCTGTTCCATCCCATGTGCCTCAGATTTTTGTCCCCTTGCTTGATGCTTCCTCCACTAAATAAAATATAATAAAGTAAATAATAGTAATAAATACTTGGGGAGGAAAGAAAAGGTAGTTCTTGACGAGTAGATTAGAAAATTTCAATTTTGTAATGTAACCCGGATCATGCAAATTGATCATAATCAATGTTATTGCATAACCTAATGAGAAAGAGAAAAGTACGAAACTTATAGCTAAGGACTTGTTCAATGATAAGGTAGAAATTTTTATTATTGATTTTGAATTTTAATTTTAATTTTCACTTAATATATAAGTAATGGGCTTGGGCAACTTTACTGTTATATAAAATATAATTGATTTCAAATAATTTTTAAAAATAAAAAAGGAAGAAAAGTAATTTTTTTTTGGATAAATATGTATTCAACAAAATTATAAGAAGATGCACGATTCCTTGTCACTATGTAAATAACAATCAACAACTCATCTGGGCCGATTGATGAGCATTTATTGCGTTACGTTACATCTTTCAATTTATTCCTCACATTATCAAAATTGTCCTCTCTTCGTTTATTTAAGTGTATTTTAGTATTTTCTTTTTGTTGCCGTCATTTTTTTTGTGGTGGGGGG
>MAYD01449954.1:0-11474 GCA_001909325.1 Ruellia speciosa
GTCTAGCACAGAGCTTAGATAATTGTACACTTGTTGAATTTGAGTGGTTATCCATTGGGTGATAATAGTTTTAGCTAGTAAGTATTTCATTCTCACTTACAAATAACTTTTGTTACACTTTTTTATAAACAATAAAAAATATTTGTTGCACTAATATTATTAATAACGATGCATTTATATAAATAATAAAAATTATTATAAATAACAAAAAATTGTTACACAATATCAGTGTAATAAATGTTTTCTTTTTAATTATTTACACAGTTGCAACAAAATATTATTTTTGTCACACTTACATTGTTGCAACAATTGGTGTAAAAAACAAAAACCATTTGAATAAATCACAAAAATTATTGCACAATACCAGTACAATAAATATTATTTATTATTGACACAATGACAACAAAATATTGTTCTTGTTGTACTTATATTATTGCAATAACAGTACACTCGTATAAACAACAAAAACTTTTTGTGTAAATAATAAATCTTGTTGTACAATATCAGTGCAACAAATTTTTTTTATTATTTATACAACGGCAACAAAACAGTGTTCTTATTACATTTGTGTGATACTAGCCCTTTGTCTAAATAATAAAAGTTCGGTACAATAAATGTTCTTTATTATTTAAACAAATGCATAATTTTCATTCAACGGTTGGAATTAAAGCTAACATTGTGCCAGACTTTTTGTTGATAGCAACGAATCCCCATTGATTTAAAAAATGTACTCGTTTAAACAAAAAGTTTCAAATTTGAGCCATTGTGCATAACTATATATAGAAAACTTTAGTTGAGAAAAGGTTGATACAATACTTACCTCAAACATTGAATTTAAGACTGGCAATTTATGGGCGATAAAAGAAAATGTATGGGAATACGTAATAGTATTACCCTCATCTCAAATTGATTGTCATAGAAGCAGCATTGTTTTAACAATTAAAAGAAAAAATATTTGCATTTATTGGTAGGTAACAAAGCATATATTTACCTCCATTTCAATTTAAATTATATATTTAATTTGAACCCGAAATTTTAAAAACATAATAATAAAAAGGTAAGAAAAAAAATAAAAGAAAAATAAAAAATTTTTTACTGGTCAGAAAAAATGAAAAAATTATTAATAAATTAAAAAGAAAACATAATATTTTATAAATAAAAAATTAATGAATGAATAAAATATAATATTTCATTCGAAAAATATTTTTTCATAGAAAGAAATAATAATTTTGAAATATCTCACAAAGAAAAATGTATATTCAATCTGCTTTTAGCATGAAAATACAGTCACATTCTCGTCTTTAGAATATAAAATTAAACTGTAAAACTGGCAAGTACTACCAAAAAAGGCAAAAAAGAAAACCTGTGCTTTACTACATGAGCTCTCTGAAATAGTTCTATACATTGGCAAAATAGATAACTTCCAACCATAACATCTCTGCCATTGCTTTTGTACATACAAAATCCAAATCAAATTCATCACCTTTTCATGCTCTAATTCCTAACTGTTCAGTTACCTCAATAGTCTCTTCTTAAATATGCCATCAATGTAGAATAATACAACAGAGGTGAGATACTGCTCCGCCCGAGTGACACTGTCCCAGCTTCACTCCGGACCAGACCAAGCGCGAGCACAGCCTCAACACCAAGACATATGTCATAGCAGAGCAACAAAATGTAGGCCCGTTGAATCCCAGTTGTTGAGTCATATATAGGCGAGTGAACTACGGTCAAGATCAGGCTGCGGGCGACCTCGTGTAGGAGTAGGAGGTCTTTGAATGTTAAGCTCCTGTTCACCATTTAATGCATCATATTTGTTATTAGCTTACAAGCTATGGATGAGAACTGGACAACAGTTGATGAGAATTGGAAAAAGAGACCAGAACTAGATTGTAGTACCTGCATCCATGTTTCCTCAGTTGCACGTTCAGGAGATGTCTCTGGGGACTGAAAAGGAGGCGGGAGGGGATGTATTAATTTTGGAATGATCACCAGTCCACGGCCGACGACTAATATTGCTCCAGCATTGTTTGCAGTTCCTGGAAGCGTTTTTGTTATCCTGAATCAGAGCGCATTTTTTGATCCATAAGTGGAGAGAGAGCCAAGATTGGAATGCATACCGCAATAATTGGTTGCCGAAAAAAGGGTGATCAACTGCCCCTGGGCAAATCGTTCGAATCCATCCATAACGCACTCATGGGCCCTAATGATAAGTTGCAACTTATTCCTCTTGCAGAAATCCGTGACGCGATCAGGCTGCAATAAAGATATTGACAGAAATCCCTCAAGTACAAGTAAAGAACACTGAATTACTAAAATCAATGATGTGCTGAAGCTTGGCTAAAGAAATGTGAGAAAGACACAAAAATCACAAAGATTATTCCACACAAATACAAAATGCTGCATGATCTTCATACCCCGAATGTTACAAGTCCCGGTCCTCTTGCATTTGGTCTGAGTCCCTCTATGCTGTCATTTTCAGTGGGATCCGACCTGTATCAGAACATGAAAATATAAAAAAATGTTTGTGATAAAAACCCGAATTTGTCAATTTGCTGTTGAACATACCATAACAAATCCATCAGGACTATTGACCCAGCATCCATTGTAATGGGTCTCTCCAGTTTCTCTATCTGTTCTACCGAATTTATTGACCTCCCTATGCCTCCATGCATACAGACGATTTTTTTCTCTATCGATGCAGCAAGAGGGAGATAATTGAACAACTGGTTGAATCGTGTCCAAGCCCAGATTCCATCACTTTCTCCCTGCACAATAATCAATCACTCTTCATGAGACAACTGAAAAATAAAAATGAGAAACAGGTGTGAGAAATTGAGCATACTGCATACCATTCTTTCAATACATTCAATTCGGAAACCAAAAAGTGCATTGATGTCAGCAGCTTCATGGTTCCCCCGTATCAGGTGAACATTATCTGGGTACTCAATCTGAGTGAGGTCCATGGTAGATAACTGTTAGTTAGGATGAAAAAAATGTCAAAATAAAATAGCAGTGAACTGGTTAGTGCAGAGCTTGCCTTTAGAGCTAGGAGTAAAGTAATTGTTTCCAAGCTGTGCTGCCCCCG
Organism: Ruellia speciosa; assembly: GCA_001909325.1. Lineage (NCBI taxonomy): Eukaryota > Viridiplantae > Streptophyta > Magnoliopsida > Lamiales > Acanthaceae > Ruellia > Ruellia speciosa. The sequence continues at coordinate 3,089 of MAYD01449954.1, forward strand.
ATCAACATAGTCCCCCAGAAACAAGTAGTCAATATAACTGAAACAAAAGAAAATAAGATGTAACTTCACATGTTAAAGGTGCCTAGTTGGCTAGTTGCAACAGACACGGAACGTTAGTAGCTACTCCCGTCTCCCTCCATTTATTTTTAGATGCTGTCTTGCCTTCTTCAATGAAAAGTCACATGACATCAGTCATGCATTTACAATATTATCCCTATTAATGCATTTTCTATTTCTTATTCAAGTCTTATATAAATAGGAGTATAAATACGGGTATTTTGATATTTATCCAAACATGTTTAACAGATGTGAAAGCACCTAAAATGGCATGTATTTTGACGCAAATGGAGTATATGCTTTAGGTTGGAAGTTTCAAGCATCCATCATCCATCAGTTCTAGAGCTATACTCTAAAGACTCAATAAACCGAATAATCTATAATAAACTATCATTTTGAAGGCAACAAGCATTTCCCAAATCAATAGCATAGCATCCTTGAGCTCCACATTTTACTTCAACAAAGGCTTTCCAAAAACTCACATAAAAAATGAAATATAAGGATCAGTCTGCCTAGGAGAATAACCAGCATAGATTGAGAGCAACTATCATAATTGGTGCTTGTCCCAGTTAAAAGATCAGCCAATTTTATGTTGGTCCTAATTCGGATATTTGACAACTCAAAATCCATTCTAATTACTCCGTGCTTGTTTATTTTGACGCATCACTTTTCACAAGGCCTTGAACCTTCTGAATTTGCCTGAATCCTAAAACTGAGTTAAAAACGAATCAAAGTTTCAAAGATACATATGCTTACTAAAAATGAAACGTTGTTCACTTCCATAACCCGTCAGTTCACAATGTGAAACTTACGTGATATCCCCAGCAGTAGAGGGAAACCCATATTCATCAAAGAGCCGCATCAGATCACCAAACTGTCCATGAAGATCACCAAACACTTTGACAGGGGCTTTCAACTGAAGAACTGTAGGTTCATGCATGAAAATCTGTTCAGCAGCGTAACAAAGCTCACCGACTTCGTAAGAGTCCAGAAAGAACTTTCTGTTAACAGGCGGTTTCCAATTCCGAGGCCTAAGCAAAGTTGATACAATCTGCAACACATAAATGGTGATCAATATATTGGATGGAAAAACTTTAATATGTGTTTAGATTTTACCATTTTAAAGAGTTTTAAGAGTAAAGCTCACCTTCTTATGCAAGCCCTCAGGAGATTTCTGCCTAATAAATCTTCTAGGATTTGACAGGTCATTCTGTGGCGGGATCATTCGTCTACTCTCATTTTCAAATTGATCCAAGGATAGCTGCCTAACCATTCCTCCCAAGTTTCCAACAGCTTCTTTTGCAACTACAACCTGAAATGTTGGATAAATGCACATTCATGGCAGAGATAACGCAGTACTCTATACAGCCAACAATGCAGATAAATCATACCGCTCTGGAGTGAAGGCGAACATCACCATCTGTGTCACTACCCTCGGAAATGGTCTCTACAGAATGTGAATTGGCATCCGATATCGATGTTTCTTCATGAGCAGCTGATGCCGCCTGGGCTGATTGCCAGACGGCATTTGCAACCTCAGCTTCGGCAGCAGATGCCTCAGCCAGTTTTTCCATCGAAGTTTTGTCCATACTATGGATCAAGAAAATTAATTAAGCAAAATTACAATCAACGCTCCATCTAAACCAGAAAGAAACATAAATAAACAACTTTAACGTACACAAGATGTCCAGATGATGGTGTTTCATCAGGGTTTGATATAGCGGAAAACGGAGATGAATTAGCATTGTTTGATCTTGGACTACCAGTCATCAAGGCTCTCTCAGATGGTGAGACTGGGGGATTGATGTCATGTTGAAATTGAGAGTTCTCGGCAACCAGAAAATCATCCAACAGAACATCTGCAGCATAAAAACTAAGATGATAGAGAATTGAAAAAATAAATCCAAATCATACAGATGAGATATGCAACTATCACTTTAAAATCACAAGCAAAAAAGTAGCCATGCAAGCAATTTACAATGTTTCTTCAATCAAGAATTGGTCACTTCAGTCCAGAAGGATCATGTTTATTTCGCATGTTCAAAGTCAATTACTCATTTTGAAAACTTAACACAAATTCTTACCAGAAATTTTGTACAGCTAGACAGCGAAAAATTGTAATATGGGAGTTCAAAGATCAATCTCAGGGATGACCTAACCTATGAAGTTTATATTAATTTTCTCATGCAAATTGCAAGTTCTGTGAGCTCATGGGAAAAAAAATAGCTATAGAGAAAGAAGAGCAAGGTAGAATTATTAACATTAACAAATAGCTGTAAATGCATGAAATTCACTGCCCAAAGTGATGGATTTTTTTCACTATCGGCAAAGCAGCTGAGTATCATCCAAAAAATCGGTCTTGAAGAAATAAAATATCAAAGCAGAATTCTGCCAGTGTTGGAAACTTACCTCCTTTCAGACCACCATAAATATATATTCTAACGCCAACAGATGCAGCCGCATGACGACATCGACGCATAGCCTCCAAAGAGGGATCAGGGTCAGTTTGTCCTTTGTTTACCCTTGAAGTCACAACTCCATTTCTGTCTAGCCAAACTCCAGCAGCAGTATCCAGTACTTCAAACAGATTAAAACAACAAACAAAATGAAGGATATCAGTGATAAGTGATTGCACTTAATAAAGCATAAAACAACTAACAAATGTTACCTGCAATAGCAGCATCACCTTCAACTGACCGTCCACCTTTGACAACACCACCAGTAACATGCAATCTAGCACCAACAAAAACCTGAGAAAGGGAAGCATTCATAATTATGCATAAGAGAAGAAGCAAATAGAAGAAGTCTTATTACATCAATCTGTAAAGCCTTTGACCAAGGGACCCACAGATTAAAGCATTGACATCACAAGCATTCATAATTATGCATTGACCTCAAACATAAGAGCATATTGATTTTACAAATCTCGAACAAAAGAATGAGGATCAAACGAATAAGGTTTATGTGAAAGGCACATATGTCCCAAAAGACACTGCTGCCCATGTATCAAATGAACCTCCACCATTGATCGGAGAATGAGCTTGGATGTAGATGCAAACTTCCTGTTTTATAAGCAAACCAAGAAAGACGAGTACTTACCGCAGCATGTTGATACCTCGGTGAGGGTGATACACCCGGTGCAAGAGTCCACTCCCATACACCACTCCGATGCATAAGCAGTCCATAAGCATCCGCCAGAGGCTGCACAAACCCACATAAAACTCAGGTCAAACACAGTCTATAAGCTGGAACTCTAATGCACCATATATATATGCAGCAGACCAAACAACCAATGCAGTTCACTGGAGATGGAATTTAAGATTTGTAATACAACTGATTTCACTTTCTGTGTTAATCTGCAAATAGTTGTGACCAACTTTCCCTCTCATATCCAAAAAGTTCTGACAAACGAGCGTACCCATCAGAAAGCAATATTTTGTTGCAAGTCTCTTTCATTCCGACATCTAATAACCAAGGTTTTAGGCAACAGATAAGGATGATGCATGAATAGACTACATCTTCAAGAAAGAATATGCCATACCGTGCCTGAAGCATCTCTCCCACCACAGAGCAGAAACATGCCATCAGATCGAGCACTAGCTGTTGCATACCTACAGGCATGATCATCTAATTATGGGATACTTTTTTTAAAGGAATGTAGGAATTCAGGAACCATGATTCAATAAATAATTCCACGGACACTCAAGTTTGGAACAACTTCATCACAGAACAGCATAACCAGTATCATGACACATGAGCAATTTCATCATTAAATTGTCCAGCTATGTTTTCAATATAACAAATATAAAGTTTGATACAAATAGGTCTCAAATATTTTTAAAACAGAAAAATGTCAACCATAATAAGATGTTAATCAAACATCACTTACATTCGAGCAGAAGGCCTATCACCTTCTGGATTAAGCCTCTGCCACACATAAGGTTTCTGTGCCGTATCCAAAACCCAAGCATCTGATAGCACTCTTTTGCCTGTAGAAAAAGAAATAAAGTGCTGTCTTTTAAAGATGCTAGTCAAAATACTCTATACAAGTTGAGAAAAATACCCTGTAAGTCAGTATCCAAATTCCAAATTATAACCATTTGGTACATCATAAAATGTAAAATTCCAAATTTACCCCTTTACCTGCTTAAATATATAAAAATTTACATTGTGCGTAATGGGAATGGAAACCCATGACCTTTTAGGTTATAATACACCACCTTAACCACTAGATTATGTTTTGATTTTTGTTATAAAAAGTAGTATAATTATTATATGCATGTATAATTTATTATTTAGCACACCCATTAAGCTGCGTCATTTACTAGTCCTAATTAAGCATGGAATCAGATTACAGAAACATCGATGGAGGTAATTTCATTCAGGAACTGATTATCATGGAATCTTTAATTCATTTCTAGTATATGTATACATATATATATATTTCCTCAAGGAAGGTCTGAAAACCAACCAAATTCCCAAGGTCAGGTATGAATTTTATCAATTGGAGATTGCAATTCCATCGCAACCTCCGGTCACCATATAAAACAAGTTGACTATTAGATATTAGAATATTAAGCAAGGCATTGTAGGGTATATAAAAAGTTACTGCAGAGTAACTGATCTGAGTTTCATGAAATGATGACATTAACTTCCAGAAATATCGGATTCACAAATGATGTAGCCCTTTAGCAACAATTCAATTGAGCTTTAAGGGCAACATTCAACTAATTACAGAATCTGACAGAAGACCCTAAACTACTTATCAACGATTATGGAGGTTATACATTTATTATGCAGAAATGATATACCTAAGTATCTTTAACTCGAAGAAGGAATATTAAGTGAACTTTACTGAAAATAGATGGCTTGCTCTTACCGTCATTGCCACTGACAGTAACAAGATAGCGTTGGGCAACCAAATCCATGACATGACCATATCTAGGCCCTGGTCCCTGTCCTTGAACTACAACTCTGTGCTCCGAAAGAGAAACACGAGTCAAAAACTAAACAAAACCTACAGTACGAATGATGAAAGACGACACAAAATGCAATGCTAATCTCTAGAAGCTCACCGATGCCACTTAAACTTGTCATTTGTCAGGTCTAGTACAAATAGATCATCTGTTGAATGCCCGGCAGGACCTATTCCACCCTGGCAAAGAGATGAGCAATCAATCAAACTAAATTTCAAAGATTCACTCCAGTAATTATTTAGGTTAGACGCCTTCTCATATTATAACCACCTGAAACACAACCATGGTTCCAACAGCTGCTGCTGCATGCGCTGCCCTGGGAGACGGCGGCTCACCCACCGGTCGAAGTCTAATCAAATAATTAAACACACAATACAGAACTTTAAGTAAATCCACCTAGTTAAAACTAAAACAGCAAAAACTAAACGCAGAATTCAACCAAAACCACAAGTAAAGGAAACAAAAATCGGAAAACCTGGTCCATTTTCTAGTGAGAACATCGTAGGAATGAATAGAATTCGTCACTCCAGCCAACCCTAACCACCAAAGGGGCAAAAATTCAAAACCACAATGGATTAAAATTTTAAATACTCACAACTCAAAACAGAAACAAGCCAATCCTAGAGAGAACATTACGAATGCCGGGCGCGCCACCACTGCCTCCCTCGATGGCGGTGGCGCCTCCGAAAAGAATGAGGCGGGGTCCGTGTGTTTTAGTGGCGGCGACGGCCGTCAGAGTGTGGCCACACCGCGGCCCCGGCGAATCGTCATCCGCATCCCAAAATGTTTCCAAAGTCCGATAGGCCGGCGCCGGATACAGCCACGGCTTCGATCCCATCAGTAAACTACCCCGGAACTCCAATTAGCGCGCAATCAATTCAGCTGCTGGAATAATTTCAAAAAATACACCAAACCGATAGTGGATAAATAATCACGGAATTCTTCAATCAATTACAACGGGCGACTCCAATAATCCCCGAAAATTGAACCCTAGAACAGACTGTGCGTACAGTACCCTAAAAGAGGCAGACAGTAGTGGATCCAGAGCAGCAGTGGCAGCAAGTAGCTAACCCCACCTGGAACTGAGTGCGTTCCAGAGTCCAGACAATCTCTTGGGTCCAAATTGATCCCAAAAAGCACAGATAAAAATGGTTCCTTTGCACATCCACAGACTTCGCTTGCAGAAACAATCGAGGCAGTGTATCTAGAAGGCGGAAAAGGACAATCGATCGAGAACGTATGAACGGGGAGTGAAAAATGAGAATTTTTAGGCAACGGGGAAAGAAAGCCGCAGCTTCCCTCGAGTCCACAATTATTACATGCCTTTTCAAAGTTTTAACTCCAAAATCCGTGTCCAATTTGTGGTTTATCCATCCAGTCCACCCTCACTAATTAATTTTTCAAAACATATTCAATCATACATTATTAAAAGGAAAATTTATTAGTATTTACTACACTATTGAAGAAAAGTTTACATATCCATTACATTATTTTTTCCGAAAAATTTTATACTTCAATTCTTATTCTATTTTAATATATATAGATACAAGTTTAATATGAAGTATATAAGTATTTTGTTTAATATACCTACATTGCAAATAGTATATATAGTACTTCCTCCGTCTTAAAATAATTGTTCCACTTTCCTTTTAGGGTAGTTTCAAAAAAATTACACCATTTCCAAAAGAGGTAAGTTTTTTAAAAAATTCCACCATTTACACTCACTTTCTTTCTTATTATTTTATTAATATTTGTGTTTCTCTCTATTTCCTTAATTCGCGTGCCGGCTCCTATGGAACAATTATTTCAAGACGGATGAAGTATATTATTTTAATATATAGTTTACATAATTGCGATATATACGATACTAAAATACTGCATATAACTATTTGAATATTTTGTGTACTAATATATAATTTTTTTTATTTGTGTCTAAACATAAATACATATTTAAATTTGTGTTTAAATATATTTTTTCATTGTTAAAAATGTATAATTAATTGTTTAATTATATAATCAAAGTGTTGAGATGATATTATGATGCTTGAAACAGCATTCATGTTTTATTTAGCAACTAATTCTGGAATTTTATAAATTGAAACTGTTTATAATGCACATGATCTCGTTTGTGGGTTGAGTTTTGACAGACTTTTTTCCTATTGAATTAAAGTGGAACACTTATTGAATATTTTATCGCCGAATATATTGTTAATAAATGGTAGATAGTAAGCTTAACAAAATTATAGTTTAGTCAAGGGTTGCAACGACATATATCTTCATCTGTGTCTTGGGAGAAAAATGAAGCATAGGGTATTTTAGATGGATTTAAGCATGCTACGAACCCATCATAGCGTTATGGGTTTGATGATCATCGTAGATATTCTACATACATTTCAAGAGTTATTGGCTAAAAAAGAGGGGGAGGGGGAGTATCAGGTAATCAGGCTATTCATTGTGGAAAGGGATCGATTATGATGAAATTTTTTCTCCAATTGTTCGTTGAATTTTTGTTCGGGTTGTTTTATTGCTTGAGGTTAGTTTTGATATGCATTTGAAGCAGTTGAATGTGAAAACATTATTTCTTCGCGGTTTATTTCAATGAAAGTTTTTTATGTGGAGCATCCGTTGGGTTTTGTTAAATTTGGACAAGAGCAATTGCTTGAGGTTAGTTTTGATGTGTATTTGAAGCAGTTGAATGTGAAAACATTATTTCTTCGCAGTTTATTTGAATGAGAGTTTTTTATGTGGAGCACCTGTTGGGGTTTTTTAAATTTGGACAAGAGCATCTGGCTTGTTGTTTGCCTGCAACTATCAATTTACCATTAGGATTTTTGTGTTTATGTTAAGTCTTTACCCGATGATTCACTTGTTTTTTTATTAGTATACGTGGATGATATGTTGACTGTTGTGCATGGTATGATGTTAGTTGAAAAGCTTGTTAGGTCAAGATTGTCTAAGAAAATATTTGAAATGGAGATTCGTATGAATAGATACTAAAAAGAGCCGTGGTTGTGACAATATGAATATGTTGAGAAGGTTCTACATTACATATATTTGAAATGAGCAAAGCTAAATTCGTGAGTTTTCCATTGGCTAACCATTTCAAATTATCAAATAACCGATCACATAGATTCAAAAGCTGATCATGTAGTCATGCTTTCAATTCATTGTGCAAGAACAATTGAATGTTTATTATATGGTTTTATACACATTCGGACTCTTAGAATAATCGAATTTTACCATTAATGTGTAATTACTATAATATCCTTAAATTTCTAAATATATTAAATTTTAAAAAGGTCCAATTACTAAAATTATAAGTAACAAAATATTCAATAATTATTTAAATTGAT
>MAYD01450317.1:0-13431 GCA_001909325.1 Ruellia speciosa
GTTATAAATTCAATTAAATTACTTGATTGAATTTGGTTGTGAAATAAATGCTATGCATTATATTTATATTCTAGAATTTAATGAATTTAATTAAATTCATAGAATGGGTTATCGTTTCAATTAAAATGTTTAATTGATTTCTTATATGAAATTAAATGCTATGCATTTGTATTCATGGATTTATCAAATCAATTTAGTTAAATTCATAAATGGGTTTATTATTCGATTAAATTATTTTAATTGAATGGTTATGTGATTGAATGTGATTATGTGAACCATATGCATTCAAGGACTTTATTATGCAAATTGGTATTGCATGGAATACGGTAAAGCCCATAAGTGACCGAATAAGTGGCGTCTATCCCTTGTCTCGCACTGAACAGTGGCAATTCAAAAAGTGGGAATAAATTACAACGATTAATAACATTTATGCATCTCATTAAATTGATTAATCACGTAAAGATGGCTAGAGTGGTGACCCTCAATATCTTCCTGTGGGTTGATCGCCATAGGATTCTAAATTCCACCAACCCGAAAGTCTCGGCTTTCGGTTTTCCCTGTTATACTCACGAGGTTTGGCCACATTGTGAGGTTTACCGGTAATTTAAGTTCAGTTAAATGCGGGGTTGGATAGGATGGTAAGCGTGTACTGTGGGGGATACTACACGTGATGCCGCAGTTGGAACTATCCAATGTCTAGTCCCTGGGGAGTCTAGCTGGTGGTTGGCGAAGCGACCCAGTCATCAATGCAATAATGACTTATTGAAACGCTCATCCATTTATGCTTTGGTGTACGGCGTTGGATTGGGTGATTCCTTCCTGCCTGCATCTCAGTATGGTTTTATATTCGGCGGTAGGTGGGTGGTCCCTGCCGTTGATCATAGTTTATGGTTACCTTACTCTATATGTGTATGCAGTTAACTGACATTGTTATCTGCATGGTGTGATTGATTATCATGTCTGTCCAGGTGTACACTCATGATGGAGAGTTTGAGGTATTTATGCATAATGAATTATGCATGGGATGTTATTATGTTTTATCATGTATTGCCTACATGATGGTTTATGTTGTGGCGTATAGAAATATATTCACAGCATGGTTTTGATTATGTATTCTGGATAATGCATGGATTGGTTAAGTCATTATGTTGCATTGCACATAGGTTATGTGAAGTCAACATGGTTGTGTTATGCATTGTGTGCATGGTATGTTGAACGTATTCGGTTGAGTTATGCTACGGTTTGGGAAGTCAGCATGGTTCGGTTAAGTGATGCATCTTTTTAGGCATGGTTTAAGTATGCACTGGTGGAGTGTATGGTGTGTGTCATGGTTTTGAAACCCGTTAAGTAAACGTATCGGAGACGTTCTTAACGTGGCTCATTATGTATATTCATATGCATGGCATGTACTGCATCGTGTATGATCTTTACTTAGTCATTTTCGACCAACGGTGCTGCTTGCATCGTGCAGATGATGAAGGTCGGAGGGACTATATCCCGCCTGGCGAGCGTGAAGGGTGAGGTTACTACCTTAGGGGTTTTGGCGAGACTGAGTGGACATAGTGATTTAACTGTTTTGTGTGGTTATATTTCAGTTATTAATTATGTCTGAACTTTATGCCTCTTAAATGTCATTTTGTTTTTCGGCTTGTATTAAATGGTCGAATCCCAGACGTGGGATATTCTTTTGACATTATGTCTCTTGTCGATGTAATCATTGCCTGAAAATATAAATAGACATTCTTTTGCGTGACTTGGGTGATTGGCCGTTTCCAAGTTTTAATATGGTGAGCTGTGATCAGAGGGGACAAAGCTTCCTGAAATCCAGCGTACTCTGATAGGATTCGATGATTCGGATTAGCCTGAGCATCGAGCTTACTAAGGATTAGGCGTAGAATCCGAGGTAAGTTAGGTGTGGCGGTGACGTGGCCGATTAGGGAGAATCGGGGCGTTACAACATGCCTCTCTCAACTGGCAACATCGTGCAACCATTTCCAATTCCGTTTCGCACACTCTCCTCAATAAGCTGTCGAAGTTGTTTCTCAGGCAACTTCAACTTCCTAGCATGAATATCAGACATTGACTTTCCTATCTACATGGAATTAACTTCATAAAATGGAACTAATGGTTGTGGATTAAAATTCTGTGTGCAATCAAAGTAATCAACTTACACACTACAACGACCACTAATCGTCAGATCCCCTACATCGCAGCGAGCTCCACAGTGCCTTCCTGCTTGTGTACAAGTCCGCATAATAAGCCACACTCAGCTCGTGGTATCGGGTTCAGAACCACATGATCGGGGGCACCCATATTTGAGATCTAGCTAAATGAAGTAGGGATTCGTCGGGCCTAAGTGGCCAATGACAATCTCTCTATCGGGCCCTGCAGCACATGGTCGTGCACGAAGTGACAACGCCGTGCTACAGTATTGGAAATGGTCATGTCTATCGCGACCGATACCGAACACCATCACGACCACATTATACAGGGTGTAGAACGGCATGAGGTCCTTCGGTGTGTCTATCTAATGCGCTGGATCACAACCCTCATTACAATACAAAATCCGGGCCAAAGTCTGTGGCAAACCCTCGTGAAATACGGGTCCGTGCAACACTGGGTTCGCAAATATCTCGCTGCGGATGACCCTTCTCACTTCATTCCATAGACTCTCACTGCCATACATCCAGCGCACAAAGAGCGCGGAACCCACAGTTGCTATCTCCGTGCACGTTGACATATCCAATAACGTATAAATGGATAGCCCGTACGATATCATCCGCGTCGTTGTACTCAGAGAATAAAGTACTGGGCTCCCTACCGCCGTCTGCATAGGTAAGTCAGGGTAACAATAAATGCACGTTCCAGATAGAGTTAAGAAAAGTGAATGAGACAATCTAACATGTTGTGGATGGCACGGAGCTGGTGCCCCAGCTAGAACTCGCACTTCAGGACTGGCCTCGCCCCCACCCTCTTTCTCGGTACTCCCACTTGCTCGGCTTGTGCTTCGTCGACGTGCTTCCCTTCGATCAACCTGTCGCCGTCTTCTTCACTTCTAGCTCCCCGGCCCCACGCTCTCCGGGTTCCATGTCTCACATGGAAAGAGGGAAACACGACACTGTTACCGCGGGGTCACTACCAAATACTTGGTCTATCATGCCTTGTATGCATTGTTGTACCTCTGTCTGTCCGGATGCATCCCTCTCAGGAAACTGTTGGGCATCATCCCCATACTCCAGTGTGCTCCAGAATGTATGGACGTGCTGGATGCTGATCCTATCGCCCTTGTCCAGGGCATGACGAATCTCACACGCACATGGAAGCTAATGGGTTGCACGCAGCACGCACCCAAACTACCCGTATACTCCCACACTCAAGCCCTACCCCTGTTCCCTTTCCGCAAGTAGCAGCTTCAAACAATAGTGGGATACTTGGCACACCAGGTAGTGGAACGGGGCCTTTAAACCTTCAAAAGCATGCGGCGTCTTGATTTCTCGAGCTTGGTCGTGCAAGTGCATACATATTAATTACACGTGGTTATACAATGTGTACTAGTACAGCTAAGAGCATGTATGCAATAGTTCATATGTACCCAACGTCCGTGAGTTAGGAGCCGATCACCCTATGCACCTTGTTCCATACACCACCCAGTGACCCAGTGGAGGAGTTTAACCATTGTTTCAATTGATTGTGTGCACTCTCCATTCTACACGTGGTGGTGTTCCCAAAGTGTAGCACTTTGTTCGTCCATGCACGAACAAACTTCTCCTTGTGCACCAACCACGTCCCCTTCACGTAGTCCGCGATCGCCGGCAACCTCGCCACTCTATCGCGTAAGTTCTCCGTCAGCGCGTTGTACTCCTCATATGTCGGGGCTTCCACAATCTTCCTCCAAAATGCGTGTCAAAAACACTCGGTCTCTTCTTGTTCTTCCCACTGAGTCTGTACACAATGCCCTCAATGTCTTTGTTTATGTGCCATGTGCACAACAGGTGCGCAATACGTGGAAACAATGTTGCGATCGGCCGCATCAGCCCCAGCTCACGATCAGTCATGATCGTCATCTGGTGCACGTCAAACCTAATCAACAGCTTCAGCTGCTCCAGGACCCACATGTAGCTTGCCTTTGTCTCGTCCTTCATCAGTACATACGCGATTATGAAGTTTTTGTTACAGGGTGTCATACCCAGCATCTCAAAGAACGACATCTTGTACCTGTTCGTCTTGTACATCAAGTTCATCCCAACGAACCATGGGTACTTGCAAAACAATTTCACTTACTCAAGATGGGCCATGAATACATGCGTCACCACGTTTGTAGATGGGTCGCTGGCCTCAAAGTGTATGTAGTGGCTCTCCGTAGCCAAATGGAGGAACTAACCAACTTTATCCCTCCCCTCGTGCTCCTTCGTCCTCATCTTACTCCTATAGTTGTACACATGGGTTCTTGTCACATTGTCCTGTGGGTTTTCCTTTTGTACTGCGCGAGTATCACACTTGGCTTCGCCTGTGCCGCAGTCATGTCCCTCACGATCTTCTTGACCCATCACTCGGCCCTCCCTCTGGATACACCGCCATTGCATGGTTGTGCATGCCTGATTCACCTGCTGTCGCATGCACACTCCACATGCATCCTCCTTTCTTCACCTATACCCTAATCTTGAAGGGACATTGGCATGCTTTCATCTTTGACTTGTGCCCTCTCTTCGAATCCACATCCCTGCTCTTCCCGCGATTCCATTGCCCCTGCATATCTAAGCAACTTTACTTTTCCTCTCTTATTATGCGATGATAATACAAGCTCGAACCCATTACTAATCACCACGTCTTTTGCCCACGCAATCGCTTCCTCGCTCGTCCCAAGATCCTGGGTTGTTTTGAAATGATCGTTGTAATCGATCTCGTCCCCGCCGAACTCTTTCAATTGAACCTGCAATAATTAGTCGCATAACATCAATGTCTCGTTCAACGTAAATAAATTCTATTGGAACTAGAAGTACATCTATACTACGTACACGTTTAAAAACAAAAAGAAAAAAAGAAAAAAAAAGCCGAGGGGCGGAATTCTGGTCCGACCGGCCCATTGGCCGGCCAAATCAGTTTCCCGTCCATCCCAATTGAGCTCGTCCGTTCCAATGGACGGACAGGATTCCGTCTCGGCCCAGCCCTCGTGCCGTCCCCCACGAGCCGGGCCAAAATTCATTGGTCTGGGCGGGCGATTATCCCGGTCGAGCCATTGGCTCGGCCAGGAATCGAGCTCGCTCGGACCATTGGTCCAGTCGAGATCCAACAACCAGGCCATCTAGGCACCCCTCCCATCTCAATGTTTTACCCAATTTTTTGCACTTTTTACCTCTTTCGAGCCTGTCGTTTCGTAATTCGATATTACCAATTTACAGAGTGTGCGTTCTAAGTTACAGAGCGTTATTTTAGAGAAATGAAATTTTGAATGGTGTTGGGATGCAAATGAGAAAAAAAAGGCGCGGTGCATACATATTTGGAAACGGTGAATAACGATTCACAAATTTAACTACTCATCACTGTATTATTCAAATTTACACAATTATATATATAAAAAAACTAAGTATAAACTAGTAATAATTTATTGGGTAACTTATATTTAAGTTTTCAATTCCAAAAAATTAGAGTTAACTTCAATTAAAATAAATGTTAGAGTATTCTCTAAATTTAAATAATTGTTTTTGAGCTCCTACAAATTTAAAATATTAAATTTACTAAAATCATATTCTAAAAAACTTAATCCTAATTACCTGTTTGAAACATCGCTTAACACTTAAATTTAATGGTTCAACATTTAATCCATTAAAGTTGAGTTGGATAACAGTAACTGAATCACTTAATTAATTAAGTGAGTTTGAATCTAAAGTGTAAAATAAAATTTAGAATTGAGTGATTTAATCTTCACTTATTGCTACTTAATCAAATTTGACTTCTAATATTTTTTATTAAAATAAAAATAATTTTATTATCATTATTATTCATTTTAAAATTAAAAATTAAGTATTCATATTTAGCCAATTAATAATTCAGATTATATTCAATTTTATCAAACAGATCATAAGATATTCCTTACAATTTACACTGTGTATAATACACTTAAGTATATAGTTGATTAAATAAAAAAATTATAACTGAAAGACATATTTTTAATAAAATTTAACGGAATTGATTAGTAAATGTTTTTAATGAATTGGGATTAAACAGATGGATTAATAAGCATTTACCACCTTTATGCAGGCGTCAACTCCCCTTTGACGAAATGCTCCTGGCCTTTATATTATCCCCATCCCTCTTCCTCCACTATCTCTCACTTTATTACGTTCGGATTTCTTCAAAATTTACAGAATTTGCATTATTTTGAACACGAAAGACAAAAAATGTCGAATAAAGAGGACTTATCCGGATAAGAGATAAAAATTGAGTCGAAATACGTTGGAAAATGTGATCGGTGCACTGCCTAGCCTTGGGGGCAAGATAGATCGCGCCCCGCGCACACTGCCATGCGCCTAGGGTGGGCGCATGGTGCCTCGTTTCATGCGCCCATTGCTACGGATGGGCCCATGGCACCCTGTGCACTCGCCCAACCATAGCGATGGGAGCATGGTGCTATGCACCACACCTCGAGGGTGGGTGGCGCCCCGTCCATGCGCCTCGAATGTTGAGCCGAGCGTCTTTTTCTGCATTTTGTATTACTATGTGTTCAATGTGTTGTTAATTTGGGTCCATTTGGTATTTTATGTTGAATGATTGTATGAATATAAATATATTTATCGGTGTTGTATTGTATTTTATAACGTTGCAGATTCCATTGAAGGAGTTCGGTGGAGACGGGGAAGACTATAGGACAACATTCGAGATGACAGAGCAATTTGCGAGCAATGTTGAAGTGATAGGGTGGGTGAAAGACGTGGCAATTACACTTGGATTCGAGTTGGTAATAACTGCAGTCAGTTTATCTCACACCAGTCAGTCACACTAGCTATTGGCCATTTTGCCAAACGTACTGCTCTAGACTCTATTAGCTTAATGCTGAACAAATGCACTTTCGGCCTTAATAATTTTCAAGTACTGTGGCACGCTATTTTAATCAGCAACAGCCAAGTGAAACAACTCAATTATCCTCGTGGAATGGTGATGCAAAACTTTAAGAAAAATATCTTATTACGTATCTTATTGATATAGTGTGTATATACTCTTGTTTTTCGTGGATGGTTCGTTTGACATTATATTTTTATGTGTGGATGGACACTGTGGCATTACATTTTTATTATTAAAAAAATTTATTAGATCGATTTCTATAGATAGAACAACCACTAAAAACGAACATCTCTACGTCGAATAATATCCCACAATGCTCTTCTATCGGTTATTCGTTGATTGTTTGCCGTGCATACGGGGGTTTCGTTGCTTAGTCAACGAGTGGGGGCCCAGGGGCGTGGCCCCTGGTGGGGGTTCGGGGGCAGAGCCCCCAAACCTTACTGAGTGTATACTGATTCACATTTTGATTTGACAATTGAGCTTTGTGTAGTACATATATTGTTTTTTTGGATAAAAAAATTATTTTAAAATTTTTAAATAAATAAAAATAAGAAAAATATGGGACGCATGTGCCTATACCGACGGTTAGGCGGGTGTTCCCGGGCGCGACGCACCCGGATTGTGGCCTGGGCACATGGTGCCATGCGCCAATCGCTACGGCTAGGTACTTGCACAGGGCACATGACAATTCGCGCCCCGTCGCACGATGAGGCGCGATCTATCGTACGCCCGTGGCTGATCAGCGCACTAATCGTGTGTTTCAGTGTTTTTTGACTCAATTTTTACTTATTATTCGGACAACTTATCACTATTCGACATTTTTCATCTTTTGTGTTTGAAATAATGGAAATTTTATAAATATTGAAAAAATTTAAATGAAATACAGTTAGAAAGAGTGAATGAAGAGGAATGGGTTACTATAAGGATCATAGGCATTTTCATCCAAAAGAGTTATGTCGGTATAAAAGGGGTCGACATTTAACAATACCCTTAACCGGTAATTCTCCGTAATTTATTTAAAAATGAGGATTATAATTTGTAGTAAGTAAGGACAACCACAACAGGGTTGCTTTCCCTGGGAAGTAACCCCACGTAAGCAAAAATGAAAAAAAATTAAAAAAATAAATGAAGGGCGTTGCTCTGCCTGCAACCCCAATAATAAAAAGGGTTGCTTGGCAGGCGTTGCAAGGTGGGACATGTGGCAATGATTTATTTATTTTTTAATTTTAAAAATAAATTTTAATTAATAATTATTTAATAAAAATATAAAATAAAATATTTAAAATATATAATAAAAATATAAAATAAAAAATTTAAATTATATAATATAATAAAATTTTTAAGTTATATAATAAAAATATTTTTTTATTTCTATATTTAACAAAAAATATTTTTAAAATATTAATTAAGTTATTTATAAAATAAAAAATTTAATGACGTGGCAGAAAAAGAAATTTATAAATGAATTTTACTTTGGATAGAAAAAAAGTGGTAAGATGATTGTACAGTGACAAAGAGAGAAAATGACGAGTGTGAGCAATGCTGTTGCTCTAACAAGTAGCACGAAACCCCGCTTTCAGCCATGGAAGCACAAAACCCCCAATTAACCGCCTTCGCCGTTCCTTGGGATTTTTTAAAACCCTAATTCCCAAATTTTGCTCTACCTCAGGGGCTTTTCAGCGAACGTTTCTCCAGCGGCACAGCTTCTCCACCTCCTCATTACCTTGTTTCATTCTCCTTCTTCTTCCTCCATTGATTCGGAACCGCGGTTATGGAGGATGAGGATATGGCTGATCTGTTCGACGGCCCGACCAAAGGCCCGAATAAGCCATCTCGCTTTGTCCCCAAGGGCGCCAAATTCAAACCCAAACCCAAAGCGGAGCCATCTCACCCACTGCCGCCCGATTCCGCGGAGTTGTCGCGCGCACCTAAAACGGAGGACCTTGGTATCAAGCCGGATGTCGAGCTCGAAGCAGGGAACGATGCAGTGAAGATGGATATCGATGTGGAGTCAGAGGTGAAAGAGGAGAGTGATGTTCCAATGGAAACGGAAACGGAAACAATGGGAACTGCAACTGAGGCCGAGGATGAAGTTGTTCGTGAAATCGACGTGTATTTTACTCGCTCCATGGAGCGCACCGCTCAGGTAAGTTGTTTTATGGTTTATTTTGTGGTGGTTGTTCATGTATGGTTAGATTGATAATGGTGCTTCAAGGATAATGGGATATTGGTTTCGCTTCTCAGTTGTATCTGTTGCAATTTCCACTTAGGCCTGTGTGGCGGCCATATGAATTAGAAGAGAGGTGCAGTGAGGTAAGTGCAACTTTCTATTTGTCAGTGAAACATGTTGCAAAGACATCTAATGCCCTCGTTGACAATTTAGTGAAACATTTAAGATTCATTTTTAGGTGAGGGTGAAGCCAGCTAGTACAGAACTGGAGATGGATTTAACTATTGATGTTAACTCCAAAAATTACGATTCTAGTGCGGATCCCAGGCTGCAGATGGAAAAGCAGGTTTGCATTTCCAATAATTTTTAATTACATTCGGTCATGAACATAATGAGTATATTGATTCATGTTTGAATAGCAGTAATCAACCTATGTCACAATCTATTTGATACCAGAGGCAGGAGGCACGAGGTTTAACTCTGTATTAAGTTATCGGAACATGGAATTGCACACTCCTTGTTTTCACTCTCAGATCATACAAACTTACTGAAAACCCCAACCACTTTGTTTGCCTTGCCATTTTTATTATATTTATAGTTTATACACTTGTTGACTGACGTCGTTTGATGATTCTTAAAAATATTTTATATACTTTTTTGTTTCACAAAGAGAGTATATGGATCCGAAAACTTAAATGTGATTTCTCACCAGACACTTGCTGAATCATGGAAGCCACCATCTCAGAAAAAATATGCTCATGTTGTTGGAGTTCTCAAAGGAAATAAGGTATATTTTCCATCTTCTTAAGCATCAATGTTTTTAAGTTTCTGAAATTTTTCATGCCATAATTGGATGTTCAAGTTTTTCTGGAATCGGGATATTGATGTGAGCATTTCCATTTACATCCTTCTATCTGTCGCGCAGTTACACTTAAATCCTATTCATGCACTGGTACAACTTCGACCATCAATGAAGCGTCTTGATTCTGCAGATTCTAAAAACAAGTCTAATGTACGCAGTAATGTTGAAGGTGCAGTGAAGTCAGAAGAACCCCAGGAAGGAAAACCTCTAGGAGCATCAAAGAAGCCAGTACGTGTATTTTTTTCCTTTTTTTCTTGGACTTGCATGTTAATACCGTGTTACCTCTTTGTTAAAACTGTTTTTGCTTCATCTTTCTATTTAATTGTATGAGAACCTTATTCTTCAGTCTGGAAAGTATTATTCTATGAGTATTTCTGAGTGTGTATAAAATGTAAATACACTTGTACTGCTGAAACATATAAAATGATCTTAACATTTTAGTAATTGGCTTTATTATACTTTAACAGACCAATTGTGCTATTTTTATTACATTTACTATTTTAACTGGAACTGTAACACTCCACAGAGCAAAGTTTTGGAGCTGAACAAGGATGTTGGAGAGGTATGTATTTGTTGGCTGCTCCCTTCTTTATGTGATGACATCTCTTTCATTTATCTGCAGTCCTTAATAAATCAGCCTAACCCATGCTCTAAGTAAAAGCTTTTTAAGTCAAACTTGTGGTAGCTAGTTACTTCCTCATTTTTTTTTTTTTTGATACATTTGGTTTGGGCACAAGAGTTAATGAAAAGTCGGAAAAAGGAAGAGAGAAATAGTGGATAGTCAGAAAAGGAAGAGAGAAATAGTGGATGGAGAGTGAAAAGTAGAATTTATTACTGGGCGTAGAGAGTAATATAATATTTTATTGGATGGCGAAGAGAGAGATTTTCCAAAAAAAGTAACGTATCATTTATATCAAAATAGCCCAAAAAGGTATCAAATAAATAAAACAAAGAAGTATATTACAGAGAGCAATAATTATGACTCCAATTGGTTGATTGTTTGTGATTATTGTTGTATTTTCGTTGATACAATTTGCCTATTCTAATATTATTATCTCGAACAAAATTCGGTCAACTTTTTTATTATATTTCATAGTCCAATACTAAGAGGATTAAATGCACCATTTTTTGTACAAGCAGGGAAATGCAGTCTTATAAATTAGTAATTTTGACAATTTAGTCTTGTAAATAATCGACATATGGCAATTTAAGTCCTTTTATCACTGGAAATTGGACTGTTTGATAGAAAATCTTGTTTTTGGCTTAAAAAACTATTAACACAGAGTGGCATTGATTTCATTTCTTTTTTGAATATTATTTCAACTCAACTCTATATCATTTCTCGTTCCATTTTTAGGGATGGGTTACCCTCAAGTATCATAGTGCCAGGACTGAAATGGCATCAAGATACCTACAACAGTTGTTAGCCCAAGAAAGCTCCCTGATCAACTTTTCGATTCCTTCGTATGCATTTACATGGCCAATATTCTTCAAATTAATGCTCATTTTTGTAACATCGGATTTAGATATGTTTTTTTACTTTTGTGATTTTCTTGGTTAAAGGGGTGATTATCTGGATAGCATTTGTCCTGGTCCTTCTAGTGACAGTTCCATTTGTGTCCTTCCTCCAAGAAGGTAATCAAACCTAGTGCCTTTTCTTTTGGGTTATGGATGATAGTGTGTGATTTTCCTTGTCTTAAGTTGATAATAGGCAATAGGGTTATAGGAACATCAGACTGCTCCAAATTCAAAAAAAGAAAAAAAAATCAGACTGCTTCCTAGGAATAGTGAATGGTGCTTTGATCACACATATATTTTCAAGTGTTATTTTAACCCCTAACTTTCATTCGGTTTACAATCAGTAATGCCGATGAAATCCTTTTTGTTTCTTTTTTCTCTTTTTGGGTGCTGTTATTTTTGGTTGTACATGCTTGTCTGGCTCAATGTTTCTCTGCATATATTTTAATTGAAAATGGGAGAATCTGCTTTCTAGTTTCTAGAGCAGCGCTGAACTTGTTTTTGAGTGTTTTTTTGAACTTAAAATGGCTCCGCACACAACCAGAGCGTGGATTGGATTATTCGATGGAAAATGAGATCTTATTGGTATGTTGATTGGTGAAAAATTATATAATGAAGGGTAATATAGTAATTTTATTGTTTTAATATTGTGCATAATCCTTGTAGCACTTAAATTAAGAACACGAGGGAGTATTTATTTTTCGGGAATAGCTCATATTTTATAATGTTGACAAAAGAATGGAGCACATGACTTTTAACACCTAATGCATCACCTAAGATATATTTTCATTTGTGTCAACTAATATAAAAGATTATTAAGCATATGTGTAATTTTTATTTGGCACACGTGCACCGGAGTGAGCCACTAGAGAGAGTCCAAGCAGCTTGGGGCTGATTCCATAGGAACACACTACCTATGTTGGTAATACTTGGATGTTTTCCCTTTATGTTTGCTTGTAATAAACAACAAAAGAAAATATTTGGGCCATATGTGTAAAACTGAAATTTTGTATTATAAATGAATCAGTATAACTAATGTGATTGTCCCCTCAATCATATCATTGCCGTTGAAAATTTCATACCAAGTGCCCTAAATAAGAAAGAGAATCAACTTTCTATAGGGGCAAAAATGAAAAAAAAAAATATAGGAGTATTATCTTATTTAATGTGATTTTTAATTGATAGTAGCAAAACGACATTTATTTGAATGCTTCCCTTTTTTTCCTCAAATGGCATATTTTGAAACTAAGAAAGTATCACCCCGTCCACAAATATTAGTTACACTTTACTTTTTAGGTTGTTTATAAATAAGTGATGTTATTTTTTGGCTAATTTTATATCCCTTCAACTAATAAAATATTCTAACTTCTCTCCCCGTCCACTAATAAATACTTCATTTCTCTCTCCATCCACTAATAAATACTTCATTTCTCTCTCCATCCACTACTAAAATACTTCATTTTCTATAACTTCTTTAAATTCCGTGGTCAGACCCAATACGGACGGAGGGATTACGTAAAATAAATATTATCAACATATTTATTTATAAATTAGTAATATAATTAAATTTTATTTAAAATGTTAAGAAAACTAGGAAAAAATTTATGGTAATATAATGCATGTTGAAAAGCATTAAAGGTGGAAAGAGAGAATAAAATGAGTATGGGGAAATGTGAAGTAAGAGATGGAAAGATGTGAAAAAAGTAGATCATTTGTAAAGAAATATCCATGAGATTCATGGAATTGAAGTTCTTTTTTGGCAGGGAAATTTTTTCCCAATACCCAGGCAATTACATCCTCACCATTTTATGTTTTTGGATTA
>MAYD01450562.1:0-14618 GCA_001909325.1 Ruellia speciosa
AATTCAAAATCAAGAACCAAGATCAAATTTTAATTTTATAAGAATCCAACCTTCTTGAACAATTATGTCCAAATCAACTCAATAGCATCATAAATGCCATTATTCCACAATAATTAAATACTCGTTGTGAACAGTGCTCGTTTGAAATGGGTCTGTGAAAAGTTTGCCAAATAAAATTTTTAAACCGAGCAAAATATTTACCTTGATGAGGGGAACAAGAGTATAAAAGTAGATTGCCAATATTGGTAATATAAGATGGGGAAAATAGAGATTGAGTATACGGTTCTTAAGAGAAAATGGAGTCTGGATATATTTGGAGAAGATGAAGTGTTGGAAAATCTCTAAGTGTATGTATATATACACACATAAGTCGAAAAGGCTAGTCTAGGGTCCAATAATACAATCCAAAAGCCAAAAACATGATTGTGTCGAGTTTCTGTCGTGTTTCTTGTTCCTGTTGTCGTGTGTCGTGTTCTAATTTGTCGTGTGTTGTGTTTTTCCTAAAACACGACACAACCTCCACACGGCACAGTGCCTTGCTACCTTCTGTCTTGTGTCTTGTTATTGTGTGTGTCGTGTGTCTTGTTTCTAAAAATAAAAACACAACACACAAGCCAAAATCTCGACACAAACGCCTCTGTCTCTCCTTCCATCATGTGTCGTGTTTTTCTTCTAAAACACGACACACGACACACTTAGCATTAGTTTCCTTGTCTCTTTTCCTTCCCTCCTTGGTTGGGTGTCGGGTTTTTCTTGGTCTTGATTTTGAGTTTTGTGTGTCTTGTTTTCAAAAACACGACACAAACCAAAAATTCAGAGACAAGGCTTCCTCCGCCTCTCTACTGTCGTGTGTCGTGTTGGTGTTGTGTTTTTGTTTGTGTCGTGTTTTTCTTCCAAAACACGACACACGATACATGCAGCATTAATTTTCCTTTTCCATAACACGACACAACCCAAAATCTCGACATGCTTCAAAATTTTGACATTTCCCCTTTTAAATTTTATTGAACCATTTTTTATATAATTAAATTGTAATTATTTTCTTGGTCCAATTTCTTATGTGATAAATTTATCTAATCTCACTTCTCGAAATTAGTTCATTTATCACACGGGATTAATTTTCTTCAAATTGAGGTATTTAAATTAAGTGCCACACAACGCTTAATTTTCCTCCACCTTAAATTAAACTAATCCATTTGATTTATGAATTCTTCAATTTTCGTAAATCAGCCTTTGGTAATTTCCCGCAATTACCATATTCTCAGTTCCAATCTTTGATGATTTTGTGACACTAATGCTGTCCCATTCCCCTTTTCACGCTTCAAAATTAATTATCTTCAATAATTAATTCGCGAAATTTTTTTGCTAATTTTAGGAAATTTTCTGTTAATCCGATTTAAATCCGAATTAATTGTCCTCTGTAATACTGGGTATTACATTTATACCTCATTTTGCAATGGATAACAGGTCATCAATCAAACCACCCAAATCTCTTATATTTTATCCTTTACAGCTTTCTTTACAATGTTTTACTAGGAGTAGCTTAATGTAGTGCATCTTATTGCGAAGTTTTGTCCTTCCTCCGACAAGGCGGCCGTTGGAGTTTGATTATTTCGAGCGCCAACACATTGGCAGTGTTTATGCTCCGTACTATATGCAATTCAATGCAAAATGGCCTACACACTATCAACCAATAATTCTTCAGCCGTAGGCAGCTGATTTGCATTATCCTGAGGCCAAAGCTAATTAGGACTCAAGTTTGATGAATTTGGCGATTGTGCTTCAATTAGCTGCTATAAAATCTATACATGTTTCGATTGTTGAGACTCTAGACTATGAACCATAGATCTTGGTGTTTTGTCTCTGTCCGATGTGTTGTTTTCACAGCCTCAAGTCGCTTCTTTTGGTGAATTACGACCATCACTTCCGTTTGCCATAATGTTAGCGTATAACCTTTAGCACTTCAGGATGTATTCCTGAGGAATCATCATTTCCTTGTTCCTTTTGAGCAAGAACAGCCTTCCTAGGCTGCTATTGCTTAATCATTATAAATGGCCATTTGTCACCCTGTTGGTCTCTTTATGTCGCCCTATTTCTTTGAAACTGCATTGAGTCCTTGTCATTTCGACTGATTGTGTTGACTCTACTGTTGGTGGCCTGTTAACCTGCCATGGTCTAATTGGGGCTGATTGAGGGATCCGAGTTCGTGGCATATATACCTCGGCTGCTGATTTTCGCTGAACATCATAATTTTCGGCACAGTGAAAACCACGGCAACCATAAGTGTCATGATGGCCTCGTCTCCCATTGAAATGGGCATAAGCCCTCGGGTTGGACCACAAACCAGGTTGACCTGGACATGGTATTGGGACCGTGATTTCCACCTTTTGCGGAGGTGGTCTGGGCTATGTTGGTCTTGAAACAACACCAATCTTCTTTTGGAAAGGCCTTGAGTGCTACCCTGATAATCTCTAGTTCGATCATCACGGTCGATGGTGAAAACTTTGTCACTTTTGTTCACCATTAGTTGGTGAACCTCTTTTCTGGAGTCCCTTATGAGGCTGCCAGTTGTAAACTCAGCAGTTTCATTCTAAGACATTTCCCCTTACCTTTGTCATTTTGGTTAAAGGGGAAACATCTTCTCCTTCCTGTTCGTCGACCCATTTCTTCGATGGCAGGTGGGGGTGGGCTACTTACCTTGCCCGTCCCCTCTTCCAGGTGTTTGTGGGCAAACCATTCCCATCCCAACCTTAAGAAAAGGGCTTTCATCCACCTTCATCCAAAATATTTTTATTCAGCCAGCATTGATGGCCTTTTGAATAATCTCATAAAAGTTATTTCACTTTGCAGTCGAGTGATTCCTAGCATTATGCCATTTACAAAATCATTTCACTCCCCTCATAGTCTCGGGAGTGAATATTGGTCGACCTTTTTGGACCACCATTAATGTGGTCGCTACCCATTCATAAAAATTTCATCGCCATTGGTGGTGTCAAAGGTCATTGGAACTCTCTCAGCCCCCATAACAAGTCATGGAATATTGGATGGCCTTAAGGCCTTGCATACATAAGGTTGGCCGTCTACTAGTTCGGTTGCACACACCTCAGCCACTTGTGGCTGTACAGTGTCCTCCTTAGAATTGTCTTTATCCGATAATATCTCCACGACCGATATGTGGCCATGCTATCTAGACCGTCTATTTGGTCTTGTTACCATCCTCAGATAGACACTCCAATCTAGGCCCCTTCTTGAACGTTGGGATAAATCCATAATGCTTTGTGCCGTTAGTAAATATTTTAACCTTAGATTCATATTTTTAATGACAATTTTTGTCAATTCTGATTCAGGAATCGACATGGTACACTTACCTTTCATCCGCTTTAGCTGGTCAATATATTTGGCTGCGATTCAAATGGACTTTGCTTGATGTCCAACAGATCAGTCAAACACACTTTAGGTGTTGGACTATAGAACCTATCGTGAAACAGTCATTTCATAACCTCCCAATGATCGACTGAGTTAGGTGGCAAGGCAGCATACCAAGTAAAAGCCAATCCTATCAAATATAAACCAAACAATTGTAACTTATGATGCGGGTTGGCAGCCATGTCACCATATTAGACCGTGAATTGGCCTATATGCTCTACAGTTGAACAACTTTGACTGTTACCTAAAATTGAGGTGAATCATAGGCGCGTACCCTGGGTAGAGGGACCTCTACTCGACCCATTGAGGAAATCGCTTTCGATAAATGGGCCATCCTGTCGGCCTTAAATGTTCACTGTATTGCATCTCATTGATATAAGAAACCAAATCGTTAAGATTAACTTCATTACTTGGTTGCTGAGCCTGCACGAAGGGCATCATGGTGGCATGTGGAAGAACCACCAGTTGAGGAGGTGGCATATTTGCATCGACCGCATATTTGGCATTAACATCTGTTATGCCATTTTATCTACTGGCAGCGCTTGGGGATTGGCCATTAATTCATCTTGAGGTCTTGGCGTGCCGTTCATTCAACGCTAACCTAGAATGCTGTGTGGCGACTAATCATATGTTGCCGATGGAGCCACATATAATGGCCTCTTCACATGGTACTATGGGCCCGTCGCTTGACCATACACATTTTGATTATACCCTCCATAGGGCATTGCCCCAGTTGGGGCATAAGGCATCGTATACGGCTGAAGCGTCTCGTATCCTCCCAATTGGTACCTAAATTCTGGTGCGGAGAATGTACCATAAGGTGCGTTAGGGCCTGTAGTCAGCTGAGCCCATAGGTCAGTCGAAATTGCTCATGGAAGGGAAGATTTGCTGCAAATACACCCCCATGGTTTCTGTAAATGATATCTACTGATAATGGATGTCCCGTGGTGTCAATGATCGGTAATACGACTCTTGTGTTCCTCTCATAGTAGTAATGGAACCTTGATTACTAGTGGGGGGAAGTGGAGGAGGTGTTGAATCAGAAGTATCATGATCTCCTTCTGAAAGGAGGGGATTACTGTCGCTATCATTCGGCGATCCTAGTTCATTTGATTGTTGTTGCGTTGGAACCGGAGACCTCGTCATTCTTGGTGGATTTGGCACTATACATCTATAAACGAACCTTTCAGGCGGAAGCGAGTAAGAAGTCTAGGCGTTCAAGAAACCAAAACGTTCTCGACAACAAAACCAATTTGTTGGCTCAGAAAAGTAATTCCAATATACCAACCAAATGCCTCACGTCGAGAGGAGGACGTTCTCTCTTAGTTTGCAGAAGAAGGAATTTTTAAAAATGCAAAGAAATTGAATTACAAGAGTTTCTAATCTAAAATTGCAGACCTTGAAAATGTACAAGAATCTAGAATAAATACTACACAATTTTATTTTTTTTGGAAAGAGTAATCAACCCATGATCAAAGAGTCTGAGCCAAATCGCTGATGCTTTCCTCGATCAACTTCTCTCGAAGTTGTTCCGGAACCAGGTATAACACCGACGTTCCAACCTGTGAATCAGTACCCATTTTTGCCAAAGCATCCGCCAAGGTATTTTCTTCTCGTGGCGCGAAGTGGAACGAAATCCCCTCAAATCTTTCCTTCATCCCAACAATCCTCCTCACTAATCCGCAGTTCTGCTCCTCATTAATTTCATCACCCAGTAACTGGATAGCATGTGCCAAATCGCTTTCGATAATCACCTGCTGTATTCCTTTTTCCCAAGCAAGCTTAACCGCCATCCAGATGGCCCATAGTTCATCCGTCCACGGTTGGCACCGCCCAAAGAATCGCTGGAAACCAAACAACCAGCTGCCCTTGAAATCCCGAGCAATCCCTCCAATTCTCGCTACAAAATCCCCACTCCGAACAGCCCCATCAGTGTTAACCTTCACCCAGTTCCTTGGTGGCGGCTTCCATCTCCCATTGTTTTCCAGATTACTGTGCTTCTTTTCCTTTCTCTCGAACGCCCATTGAATGTGTCGAGCCCAAGAAAGACACTGAGAAACCCACCTCCTGACATCCAGTCTCTGGCCTTGAAATAAAAAAAGATTGCGTCTCTCCCACGCCTTCCACACCCCAACGGCAAAGCAAGAAGTCCACTCCACATCCAGCCCCCCAAACTTCCATTTATTGAGAAGGTTATCCAAAAACCAAACCAAAAGGGATGAGGAAAAGAACCTAGGTTGCTCCTCATAAGAGACCAGCGACTGCCACACCTGCTTAGTATCCTTGCAATCCCGAAGCACATGCAATAGGTCCTCCTCCCCATTATCACAGACACAGCACCTCACTGATTCAGCCATCTGTCTTCGGCATCTCTCTTGATTGGTTAGTAATCGTTGTTTCATAACCAGCCATAAGAACTGCCGGATACGCTGGGGGCCTTTGAACTTCCAAACCAGCTTCCATATGCTGGATTCATCCTCCCAGTACCCATGCTGTAACGAGTGATATCCACTCGCGACAGAGAATTTAGCCAGGCCCTTGTAATTCCATCCAGGTTGGTCACAGTCGGCCGAAACCACAGGTGGTGGGACAGCAGAAATAAACCGAATGACATCCTCCTCCACCCATCCAGCATGTTTCCCCCTGTCCCAACTCCCATCCAACCCAACAACTTCCAACACCCTCATCTCCGGTCGCATCACCACATTAGGTTTGCTATGCATTTTTAATAACCCCACCTCCGGGACCCAAACGTCTTCCCAAAATCTAATAGTCTCGCCATTTCCCACCCTCCAGCTGATGTTGCCTCTGATATCCTTCCACACTTTTCCAAGAGATCGCCACAGCTGGGAACAATTCCCCACTCTTAAATCCAGTGGACACCTTTCTCCCACTTTATACTTGTGCCGAAGGATTTCCACCCACAACTTTTGCGGTTGTGTGATAAACTTGACCCCAAGCTTCATCATAAAAGATTTATTCTGTGGATGAAGGCGTCGGATACCCAACCCACCGTGCGCTTTCGGTTGGCACACGGAGTCCCAGTTAACCAAAGCAGGCTTTCTTCCACGCTCCGAAGATCCCCATATAAACTGCCTAGCAATTTTCTCAATCTCCTCACAAACTCCTTTGGGCAAAAGTGTGGACTGCATGAAGTACAAGGGGATAGTTAAGAGCACCGATTGAGTCAACGTGACACGACCCGCCAATGATAATCTACTAGCTTCCCACCCATTGAGTCGCTTCTTCATTTTTTCAACCACAAAACGGTAGAGGTCTTTAGTAATTTTTCCATGAAGGAGTGGAACCCCAAGGTATTTACCCAAGTCTTCAACTCGATTGAACCCCAGGCTGCTACAAATCCCACTGGCCGTAACCTCCGAGGTATTACGAGAGAAAAAGACTTGAGTTTTACTAGCACTCACCTTGTGACCCGAGTAGGAGCAGAACACATCCAGGACCCTCTTAAGAACCTCGGCTTGAGCAGTGCTAGCTTCACAAAATAGCACCAAGTCGTCGGCAAAAAAGAGATGCGATAGTTGGGGGCCATTTCTTCCAAATTTAAGCGGTTTCCAGTTCCCAGCTGCAACTTCCACATCGATACTCTGACCCAGACGTTCCATTCCAAGAACAAAGAGATAAGGCGACATAGGATCGCCTTGCCTGACCCCACGGGCCGGGGCGAACTCATCCGTAAGTTCACCATGCCACAACACCTGCATTGAAACAGAGGTCACGCACCGCATAATCACATCCCTCATGTTATGGGGTAAGCCAGCATTAAAGAGAGAATCATCCAGGAAATCCCATCGTACCCGGTCATACACTTTTTCGAGATAAACTTTAACCGCCATCCAACCAACCTTACCCTTGCGGGTGCGCATCGTATGCATTGCTTCCTGGGCCATAATCACATTGTCCATGATGCACCTACCAGCAATGAAACTGGTCTGATGTTCCTTGACAAGTTTAGGCATCACGCTCTTCAGTCTGTTCACCACTGTCTTAGTAAGAATTTTGTATAACACTGTACACAAGCTTATGGGTCAAAATTGTGATATGACCTCTGGACTATCAACTTTTGGAATGAGAACCAGCAATGTTTTGTTGAGATTAACATCAAAGGGTCCGCCCTTGAATACCTCTCTGACCATCCGACAAACATCCCCTCCAACTAAATGCCATTCTTTTTGGAAGAATTGCGCGTTGAATCCATCCACCCCCGGCGCTTTCAATGGACTCATATCAAACAGAGCTTTGCGAACCTCCACGTCAAAAAGATCGCTTTGGAGCATCTTCAATATACCCGCCTCCAAAACAGGGAATCTACCCCTAATCGGGAACAATCCCTCCACCAAGTCATTACAGGAATAAAGCTGTTTGAAAAAGGAGGTCGCCTCTGATCTAAGTTGCCCCTCATCATAGCACCATTCATCCCGCACTTTGAGTGCATGAATTTTATTCCTCCTTCGTCGTTCCATCGTTCGACTGTGAAAATACTTAGTATTACGGTCTCCACCCTCAATCCATTCGCATCTCGAGCGCTGCCTCCAGAGCAATCCTTCCTGATCAAGGACCTCCTCCATCTCCCGGATGAGTGCCTTCTCAAGTTCGAACAGTCGAGCAGAGGGCCGGATATCCATGGTTTTTTGTACACTTTCCAGCCGACTAGTAATTCTCCTTTTCCGAGTGAGGATGCTCCCGAAAACCTCTCGATTCCATCGTCGAATAGTCTCAGCCAGCGAGAACAGCGTTTCCATGGATGGGTTGCCACCTTGCCAACTAGTCCTCACCAGCTCATTAAAAGTTGGGTGTTCAAGCCACCCTGCGAAGAAACGAAAAGGTCTAGCAACCCTCATACGGCGTTAACGAACATAGGACAACACAAGCGGCCGGTGGTCTGATTTGATCCTAGGCAAGTGCCACACCCAGGCTTCCGAAAACTCCTCGTCCCAAAAATTATTGCATAGAACCCTATCAAGCCTTTCAAAAATCCCATTCCTGTGCCAGGTGAACTGAGGCCCAATAAAACCATAGCACGCATATTACTCTCAAACATGAACTCATTAAACAGCCTACACCCTCTTACAGCCTGCCTTCCGCCCCTCTTCTCGTGTGAATGCAGAAAGGCGTTGAAGTCACCACCCACGGCCCACGGTAAGTTCACGATCTGAGCAATCCCATGGAGCTGAGTCCAGAGTTGCGTGCGCAATGTTGGATTGGGGCTCCCATACACAGCCGTGAGAAAGAACTCTTTCCTGTTCCCCTTAACCAAGACTTTCATGTGTATAAGTTGGTTGTGATTTCTCACAATATCGATTTCCACCATATCATCCCAGAGGACCCAGATACCACCGAAAAACCCGTCGCCTCCACCCGGTGAGATCTGGGCATCCCAATTCGCCCTATCACCTTATCCGCAGCTCCACCACTGATCCTTGGTTCCAGAAGGACAACAACATTCATTCCATACTCCCGACTATAATCCTTCAATATCCTTGGAAATCGAGGATTTCCACATCCCTGTGTGTTCCAGAAAAAACATTTGCACTCCATAAACAAAATCAAGGGATTAAAGGAACATTACCCAGCTGTCAACCGTCACAGTCTTGTTCCAGCTGGGTCTGCCTCGCTTCATCGTCTGCTGCCCCAAGGCTTTCCCCCCCAACATTGCTAGAACATAGCCCCTGAGCTTGCTGTCCCAGATCCGTCGCCAAGGATTTCATGGCTTTACCGACCGGCACAAGGGATCCCCTCACCTGTTTCAGCTTTTTGCCCCTCCTGACGAGCCCCGCCGCCGATTGATTAGCCAGCCGAGAAGAGGCACGATCGGTTGAAGGTTTGCCCATCATTACGCCTCTCCTTCCCTTGGATTTATCCCCCGATTTCCCTCTCCTCCACTACCGTTTTGGAATGAGACCGCCGAGTGAAACTCCTTTGGGAGGAACTGCAACTCCACTGGACTAGCACTCACATGGTCCTCGCTCGGATGGGCTCGTGGCAAAGAAATATCCGGCCCACAATTGTTTTTTTCAACAGACCCCTCAGGCCCATCCCCAGCCCACGGTATTCCCCCCAATAAATTCTGAGGACCAAGCCCAGACGAAAACGTCCCATCATCACCCACCTCATTCATTTCAAACAAAGGGTTCTGCGTACCGCCCTCCCCTTCCTTAAAAGGATTCTGCCTTCCCATAACAGACTCAGCAACCATATCCATATCATTGAAGGTGGAATTAATCCGATCCCCTACATCACTCCCATAATCCACCCTAACCCTCGGGGTTTCCCCAATATCAGTCAACTTATTTTCGGCAAGGAGCCTAAATCTCGACCCATGACCAGCTGTATCCGAAATGCCGGGAATCTTGTCGACTTTCCTTACAACGTTGCGCACTCTTCGGAGAACCATCATCCATTCCCCGTATGGTTCAGATTCCGGCGACTGCTTTGAATTTTCCGGTGCCTCCTGAGTGTGACTCATTGTGTCGTCCGCGCATGTACTTGGACATGACTCCTTCGTGTGCCCATACATACCACACTTGAAGCAGATAAAAGGGAAGTTCTCATAAACAACCTTCTGCAGCCTATTCCGTAACATAAGTTTGGAGGCAAGAGGTTTGCTCAAGTCCACCACAACAGCCATACGCGCGAATCTAACTTTCTCCATTGTTTCGGTGGCCCAATCCAGCCGCACGACTCGTCCTACCATCCTCCCGATTTCCAGAAGCAAGCTCCACTCATACCACAGGGTAGGCAATCCCGGGAGCCGAATCCATGAAACAACATTGGTCGGGAATGCTTCAGATGTAGAGAACTCCAGTGACCATGGCTGGACCGATAATGATTGTCCATAGATAACGTAAGGACCTCCCGCCAGTATTCGATTGCATTCCTCAAACGACGAGCACTTTATTTCAAAATAGTTATTCTCCATTTCCAGTACGCCTAACGTACCAGCGGGTTTCCATAACTCATGCAATCTATTGAATAGGGCTGAAGGTGTGATCCTTCTCCCCAACAGTTTGACAATGACAACTGTTTCCCTGCGCTTTTGCAGCCTCCCAAAGAGATCATCCGAAATATCCATAGAAGGGATACCTTCCACCGTAGCCTTGATAATGTCCCCCTCATGGATGGTTAGTTCTCCTTTCTGGCTTATCTCCTCCCCTCTACTCCCATTTGCCAGGAGTTTCTCCTTAAAGGAAACTCCAGACCAACCAGGCTCATCAGTGTGGCCGCGTGTGTCTGGGGCAATGTCATGAACCATCTCCCCATCAGTCTCCTTCGCCTTCGGGCTCCCGGACGGAGGTGGGGATTGCCCAGTATCAATCACACCGGTTGTATTCACCATATCTCTCCAGCTGTTTTAATACTACACAATTTTTGAAACGTCTACAGTAGCCTCCCTCTCATCATTCCTAGAATAATACTACATCTATTGTGTATTACATATATTAATTATGATGGCATTACTCTTCAGTCGTTACAGCAAACAAAATCATTATGATAGTAATGGTTTCGACTACACCGATAGTTACTCAAGGACTTTTGCTTTCATCATCGGCCTTGGGGTCTTCTCATTCCTATCTTTCAGGATAACCTTATCTTTTATTGTTAAAATCCCCTGCGGCTCTGTCATGATCCCAACGCCTAATTGTCTTGGCTCATGGCGGCCTCAGCCATATTTTTTACGAGTCAAAGTCCTCTGTGGCACTGATATCGTCGCAACTCAAGGTGGACTCGGCCCTACTTCTCCTTTGGTATATTTCCAAATGACATCTTCCGTGGCACTTATATGGCAGCGGCTCTTGGTAGTCTCGACCATCCGTTTCTTTTGGTGTTAACACTCTCCATAGGGGTGACATATCAACAGCTATAATATTTCTTCAGATCCGTTGATTTTTAGTAGATTGTTGAAATTGAGTGATGAATTATTAAGAATGTATAATTAATTATTGAAAATATATTAGTTGATGGATTGGTAATAAATGCATAACTAATTATTTAATTTTTTTATGTTGTTTAATATAAAAATTAAAAATTTCAAAATAAAATTATAATTATTGAATTAGCAATTTTATGAGAAAATATTGTCAGCTCTGCTCTGGTCTCAGGACGTTGAAACAAGATTTAATCTTTAAAATTGCAGATCATTTTAGATGTAGAAAATTATAATTAGGCTAAGGATAAATACAATGATTCCGGGAGATTTGCTAATAACGTGTGTAGTTAATGTCTATATTTATGTTTTATCATTTTAAAATTTTGGTAAATGATAGCCGTCCATACATGCTACGCCACAGTCCAGACACTAATTACACGCGTTCCAGGGTCCAACTTCCTTTAATTATTATTATACATTTTTTTGTAAAGAAAAAAATTAGCACATCAACAGCAAAAGCAACTTTTCATCCCAAAGAGAGAGAGAGAGAGAGAGAGAGAGAGAGAGAGAGAGAGCGAGAACAAGTGAAATTCCTAGTGAAGCCACTGTCCTGAAAAAGACAATTTAAGGAACCGTTACTCTGATCTCGTTCTGCTTGCTGCAGCTCAAATTTCTCAATCATTTCTGAATTCTTCGTTTTGCTTTTTGGAGAAAAATTTGTTGGAACTCAATTTGCCAAACTGATTTGTTCCCGCCACAATTTGGAATTTGGTATGATTCTTTTCTACTGATTTTAATTCTGTGCAAAGTTTGTTCTGGTATGTTTTTTATGGTGGTTATTTTCCCCGATTCACTATGAATTGATTGAATAGACAGATGTCAAAAACAAGCAACGAGTTTATGGAAAATTAATCCTCTCTATTTTGGGATATGATTATGCATCTGACAGTACGAAAGTGCAGGCAGTAATTAATTGCTTTTAAAAACTGAATCCAATTTCGAGCTTAATTAGGTTTTTGAATTTGGGAATTTTCCTTGCACATGTTGATGATTTGTTGACAGATGTTGATGATTTGTTGACAGGCATAAGATTGGATTTAGCCCCTTTGGAATATGCGATTGTGATTGTGATTGTTATGGCTGATAATAGTAGTAGCATGGTGATGTCGGAATCTGATATATCGGCTCTTAAGGAAACACTCTGCGCCCAGCAGAAGCTTCTTCAGAAACTGTACAATGAATTGGATGCGGAAAGAGAAGCATCCGCCACAGCTGCTAGCGAAGCTTTATCGGTGATACTACGGCTGCAGGGCGAAAAGGCTGCCATAAAAATGGAAGCCGAGCAGTACAAGAGGCTTTCCGATGAGAAAATGTATCATGCTGAGGAATCCTTGGCTATAATTGAAAATCTCATCTATCACAAGGAACTGGAGGTTGCCGCCTTAGATCACCAAGTCCAAGCCTATCGTTGTAAATTGTTGAGCATCGGCTGTGTAGATGTTGGTCCTGGCCAGATCAAATTTTCTGAAAATTTTCTGCAGAGAAGTGAAAGTTTGGCAGCCGAGACCAGCCAGAATTCAGCCCAGTGTAGGAGGCCAAGCTTTGAAAGAGATGGTTCCATTAGCAATGTGGAGGTGGATTTGCTCCCTAAAGTTGTGGAGCAGCAGACTCTGCAAGGGCTAGATGCGTCTGACCAGATGCCCAGTTTGGAGAAGAAGGTTAGTAACTTGTCCCACGGGGAAATCGATTCTTACTGGGAGCAGATCAGAAGACTAGGTGTAAGGGTGAAAGAAATAGCCAACGCCAATTATGAGACAAGGTCTCTTTCATCTGTTTCTTCTCAGTTAAGCGGAGGCAGTCCGTGTGATGTATCTAATAATGCAGGGAATAAGAGAACACAGTCGCCATCTCCACAGATAAGCTTCTCCTGTGCTCCTCCATATGACTCGAACATGCTAGCCACGGTAAAAGAAACTGAGGAGAATAGTTGCCCTGCAAATAATGAGACAAATGTTCTCGGGTGTAATTATCCAAGCTCTCCAAGTGTCCATGACATCTTTGAAGTTCCACGAGTTGATCAGGACTTGCGATTTTCTGGATTGATGACAAAAGGTAAAAATAACACAGCATGTCAAGGTAGTGGGAGCCTCAAAAGACATGTTATTCACCCTGATGCTGTTGAAGTGGATTATGGTAATGACAAGAAGAAAGCATCAAAATCCACTCAACGCAAGAGAAAAATATGCCGGCATAACAGCATTGCTGTTGCTGAGAGCCGTTTATCTGTTGCGCGTCCCAGAGGTAGTAGTGTGTCTGGATTGAATCAACTCAACAACAGGACATCCGAAATAATTGAAGTTGAGAATACAAATACTAGGCAGAACGAGCGAGAGGAGGAAATGAAATTGTTGGATGAGATCAGAGGGGAAATAAATTCTCTACGCCAAGAGATTAGGAGTTGGAAAGAAAAGAGGTCGTCTCCTAGGAAGGAGGAACAGTGTTCGTCCCTAAGTAACCTGCAAGAGGTTAGTTTGTGTGTGTTTTAAGTTAGCAGCGTGTGTCCATATATTGTTAAAAAGTGGTTTGAGATGGATGACAATTGGGTGCAGGCAATGCTTCATTTCTGGCTGTGATGGCGGCTGGAGGAGTTGGAGAAGCCCCTCAGTGGTCTGTGGTCTCTGTCTAACTATCACTTACCTTCATGTTCATTCTCTTCTGTTTTGTAGATGATATCCATTCTCCTCTTGTGGTGGCTAAATGAATTGGATTGGATTGGGTAAGTAAAGAAAAAGGTTTGTGCATTTATTTTTATACTGTTTAGACTTTTGATTGATGGGTATATTAGACTGGATTGTGGTCTGGTATGGTGTATTTGTTTGATTGCTGCGGCCTAGGACTTACAGAGTCAGACTGTTGCTTATTCTTCATGTCTTGATGACATCAACATCTAGTGTGTTGTTAAGGAGATTTGTGTTTTACTTAAAATTAAACACCTTGAGAGTTGAGATTTATGAACTGGTTTGCTCTTTGCTGTGTGCTCCGTGCCTTCATTTGTTTTTACCACTCTTGGACCTTGGTGGAGTACTGTTACGCAAAAAAAGGCAAATTAAAGAAATCACCCAAAAAAAAATACAGAAATTTGATTACGTAGTTGTAATACCTCGTATGACAGGTGAAATTAATTCGAATTTAATTGGAAATTAAACTGGATTAATTTAGGAAAACCCGGAATTCTGTGTGAATTTTTCGTGAATTTAATTATCAAGGGATAATTAATTCTGACATGCGAAATTAAGCGGAACAGATA
>MAYD01450877.1:0-13029 GCA_001909325.1 Ruellia speciosa
CCTAGGTCACGTGTGGTTGGAATCACCCAGACAGCACAACGTTCCAAAGGCAGTCTAACCCAAACCGAAGAAGGAACTATAATGCGTGATCCAACAAATCAAAGGACATGAGAATCCGCTAGTTCACATCTAATAAATGGAAATAGATCGGAATACAAGCATGTAGAAATAAAACTACACGACCGACACTATCTCCAGAGGCTATTCTTAAATTACCGGCAAACTCCAAACAGGCGCGACCCTGGAGGGTAGAACGTGCTGAATTGGGAATTAAATTCCCTAGTGGTAGAAGCTAAAGAGAATACACCTCAGAAGCTTAAGGCATAATGCTGAAACCACTCTAAATCCTTTACATAATTACGTCATTAAAATGCAATGCACTGTACGTAAAACGTTAACCGTATAATTCTTCTGGATGTCTACCTTAGCCTAATCCGGTACGAAGATATAAGAATCATTCGCCCGAAATTAGTCGGCTTAGTGTCTTTCATGCAAATCCAATTACATCAAAAGTAATTTATGCACATGACACGTAGACACATAAATAATCAAGTATCAAAGAATAAATAAGCGACATTCATTCAATGATGAACAAAGCAGATAAAGAAATTTAAATTGAATGCAATTAAAATTTACCCGACCGAATGATATTCGATACTACCAATTAATGTGGGACTTATGGTTGCCCGTATGTGATGTTCGTACCTTTATCAACAGTCTTGAATAATCAGCAACGAACAACAATTAACAGCAACAAACAGCACAAGTCCTAACAGCTGCTATGATTAGGATCGCCTAAGGGTGAAAGAGATCTAATTAATTATCCTTTCCAATTAGTCCAAAAGACTTAGACAAATATAATTTGTCTAGAATAATTATTCTTAAGGGATGTGCTTATTAAGTCAATCTTCGATTTAGGTCCAAAATGTCCCAAATCATCTAAATTCCGACGTGAGCGATCGTCGTTGCAACATATTTGGAATTTAAGAAAATAATAATCCGGTTGTCCAAAATAATCACAATATAATTTATAAAAATTATATTGGTTCAAAATACAACCCAATTTAAAATAATCCATATAATGGATTTAAATAGGGTATTGGCCCAAATCAACAATTTAATAACTATTAAATTCATAAAATGATTTAATTAGGATAATTAGTCCAAAAATAGTAATTTGAACAAATTAGATCTTTGGACCCAAATTCGAATCAATTGGAACAATTGATTAAATCAAATGACACAAATGACCCATTTAACAAAAATCACAATTTTGGCAAAATGACCAATTACACACTGTGAACAGTGAATTTCAAGACTTAGAAAAATTTTGCCATGGACAGTTCAAAATCTGGAAATTTAGGCCAAAATCCAAAATTGATAAAAATCACATTCTAAGACTCCATTAGGTCCAATGAGTCCAAAACCACGAGAAAATTCCAACATTGAGTTCAAAATGTTCAGCTGTGAATAGTAACGGGTTCATGGAAAATTTGTCAAAAATTATTCTAATCCATGTAAAATGAAGCCCTTGACAAAGGGAACAAGAATATGTAAGAATAATTAATTTTTACCGATGGAAAATGGGTAGATCTTAACCTTGAAGTTGGCTGTGAACAGTAAAAATGGGGTCTGGAATGAATGCTGGTAGTTGGGGAAGATGGGAATATGGAATGGGAATATTCCAATTACTCCTTTTCTGTTTTTATAATTTTATTCTCATCTATCTTTGTGTTTTCAGGTACATTCGTCTGTTTGCAAGTTTATGAACACAAGATCGACTGGTTTGTCGACGATACCTGCGAATCCTGAGATTGAAAGCCTTCTAAGGAACATTCGAGCAAGGATAAGAGCGAGACACCAGTTAAATTCTTCATCATCAGAACAAGCAGACATGGCTAACAATGATCAACACCTGAATGCATAGGGCGTGCAAGTGATCAATGATAACGGTACACCAGATGCTGAGGTAGTTCATGACGAGTTCCCAGTAGAGGTACAGAATGGGAACGGAAACAGAAACAATGGAGGAGGAGCTAGGAATGACAATAGGCAAGGAAACAGAGTTCCAGCACCGAGGAACGAAAATCAGGGAAACAACAACCAGCACAACCTACCACCCGCCAACCAATACCAATACTATCCTGAACCACCACAGAACCAATACTACCAACCTAACCAACAGTATCCACAAGGTCAATACCCACTACAGCCAAACAATCCACGTCCTGAAAACCAACATAACCATCAAAACCACCAACCAAATCAACCCCAATTCATTAATCAACCTCAACCCCAAGCCAGAGCTGTCAGAGATTATATGCAACCCCATGTGCAACCATTTCTAAATGTTCAAGGTCGGATTCCGTTTCCAGCAAGAAGTTTTGAGATCAAGCCTGCCTTAATCAACATGGTTCAGAATAACCAGTTCAATGGAGCTAGCAATGAAGATCCACACACGCACTTACAAATTTTCCTGGATTTATGTGATACAATTAAACACCATGAAGTGCTGGAAGAGGTTATCAAGCTAAAGCTGTTTCCATTCTCTCTACATGGGACAGCTAGGCACTGGTACCAAGGTCTTCAGCCTGAACAAAGGAATACATGGGAGGAATTAGTCAGACGGTTCTAGAAAAGTTTTAAAGATGAAATGAAGTGCTCGAGTTCAAAAATCATATGAGTAGTTTAAATCATGCTCTCAAAGATATGCAACAAGCAACACCGGGTCCACAGTTACTTCGGGTACGCTGTGCCATACATCCTCTTGGAACTGTTGACCAAGTCAAGGTACGTATGGTTAATGTAACACCCCGATTTCCATAAACCGGACATGTTACCGCCACACCTAACTTAGCATGAGATCTAGCCCTAAATCCCACAATAAGCTCGTGCACAGGCTCATACATTATCTTGTCCTATCAGAGTACGCTGCGTCTTAGGAAGCAAACTCCCAAAGATCACAGCCATCATGCTTGGAAAACATTAATAAATAGACACGTAAGCACATAATTAAATTAAATTCGATAATTCGATGTCCGTAACAAAACGAGTTCAAAACTGTCCCACACCGGGACTCGGCCGGAATACAAGCCGAATAAAATGTTCTTGCATTAATGTACGAATAAATAAATAGGACAGAAGGTAAACATTTAGTCCTACATCCATAGAGGTTAGTGAAGACAAGTATACCCCACATAAAGTTCACTCATCCTCACATCCCTCGGGTTCTAGCAAGAACCCCCCACTGCATCGGAGGTATATCCTCGCGATTCTCGTGAACACCTGAGATGCAAACATTAGCATCATTAGTCACGAGACTAAGTATGAAAATCATTCATCAATCATTAACAAAAAGCAAACTCATTCATCAAGAGATGCCGAGCCAACATCTCCATAAATATTGACTCGGGATCCTTAAAACATTATGCAACGTTCATGAATAAAATATGTCATGTCATGTACTTTCGAAGCTTTAATTAGCAGTTTAAAGTCATGAGTTGAATCATATGCATCAAGCAATACTTGGACTTCCGAATCATGGGGAGACTCACGTGCTTTACGTATTTATACTCGGAACTGCTAACCAAGTTTTTATACGTAAAAGTTAATGTTTGCCTTACACACACCCGCGGCACAACTCAGGACACCATCATGCGTATAATGCCGATAGCCCTCACTTAGCGTGCTCCACGAATACGGGAAAACAAACATAAACCAGAGTGGACTTTCATAACATGAACATTGACGAACCAAAGTCTAGTGTAAATGGAATCACCCAATCAGTACGACGAGACAGAGGCAGTCTCCATTCAGGTTCGATAGGGGAACTAATCTTCATTAGCTCGCACCTACCCTTTGAGTACGCAAGTAAGGGGTAGATTGATTCCGTACGTCGCACCCCATACGACTGTTATCCCTTACCCCTACCATTCTTAAATTACCGGCAAACCTCATGTAAGGGGAGGTACCCCCGATGAGTAGAACATGAATCATTACTAGAGAATTGATTTCTCTAGATAAAAATCATAACCGAAGCTTAAGGTGGCCAGTCCAAAAGCGAAACCAACATGATCCACTATTCCTTCTAGTTTAAGTGATTACATCTTTTAGGATGCATTAAGGTTCGATTAATTCATCATAATCTTACAATTATTGAGTGCCCAATTCCTAGTACAACACAAGAATATAAATAATCCTTGATTATGTTTTGGAATGTAATACCCTGTATTACTGTGGAAATTAATTCGGATTTAAACCGGATTAACAGATAAAAATCCCTGAAATTCAGTAAGAATTTTTCGCGAATTAATTATGAAAGATAATTAATTACGAATGCGAATAAGGGATTCAGCGGGATCATCGGCCAGTCAGCATCAAAAGTGTAAGACAGAAATTATGGTAATCACGGGAAATTACCAAATAATGATTTGTTAAAATTTAATATTCTATAAATCAACGGGTTGAATTTTATTTAAGGTGACAGAGAAATTAAGTGCAACTGGGTACTTAATTAAATGCCTTCAATTAAAATTTATCCAATGTGATAAATAAATTAATTTCAAGAAGTGAAATTAAACAAGTTTATCACATAAGAAATTGAGCTAAGAGAATAATTAAGAAAATAATTATTAAGGTTTGAAGAGGCGACGCTTAGAAATTGGAAGAGGCGATGCTTAAAAATTGAAAGAGGCGAGGCTTAGAAATCAGAATGGGCGACGTCTAGAAATCTGGAAGAAAAGTTGGGAAAAAAAAGATGTGGAAAAAGGTTGGGGAAAAAATTGGAAATAGAGGAAATTTTACAATATTGCGAAAATTTCACAATCTAAGATTGCGAAAATTTCACAATATAGAGGAAATTTCACAATATTGTGGAAATTTCACAATAATATTGCGAAAATTTCACAATATTGCGGAAATTTAACAATAATATTGCGGAAATTTCACAATAGTGAGG
Organism: Ruellia speciosa; assembly: GCA_001909325.1. NCBI lineage: Eukaryota > Viridiplantae > Streptophyta > Magnoliopsida > Lamiales > Acanthaceae > Ruellia > Ruellia speciosa. Next base: position 4,958 of record MAYD01450877.1, read on the forward strand.
AAATTTCACAAAATTGCGAAAATTTCACAATATTGCGGAAATTTCACAATCTAAGGTTGCGGAAATTTCACAAGAATGGCAGATCCGGATTCAGTTTCAGATTTCTAGTGGGATCACTTCCTATATAGCTGAACACTTAGACATTTTTCGTCATTTATTACCTTCCATCTTCCCCAACTACCAGCACTCAGACAAATTACATTTAGAAATTAGTCACTTACTATTATTTTTTAATTTTTAATTTTGATATTATATATATATATATATTAATTTTTATAAAATATATAATTAATAATTTAGGTCGGGTAGGTATCCATCCGTCCATACTGGCGTTCAGGTGGTGCCACATGGCGTTCGTCAAACAAGGTTAATGTTAATTTGTGGCTAATGAATGTCACGTCAGTAAATCTGGTCATTAGTGGGTCAAATGACTACTTTGATCGTAATTAGTCAATATACATGTTTTTTTTTAGAAATTACAAAACCAATGTAACTATTTTAAATTTTCGATATGATTAGAAGACTAAATTAATATTTATTTCGATTCTCATATATTCTCATCACAACCTACCACATTTCCTTCGATATTAAAATTGGTCACATTCCGGATAAATGAATATATGTGATTCAACTTCTTTAACTTACCTGAGGGTCCAAACCATATTCCATTGCTGCCATCAGCTACAACTCCAATTAAAATTAAAGCAGCAGTAACAACATAAATAGGTACGTTGTTAAATCGCTATCATCAGATGATTCAGATCCCTTCATTTATGACCTTTTTTGCATTTGAATATTTATTTTTATTTTTTATTTTAGGCCAAGAAAATTTCAGAAGCTTCTCTCACAGTCCACAGACGGTTCCGTTGGAGGAATTGAAAATCACGACACCCAGGCACAGACCTTTCGCCCCTTCCAACAAAACCCAAGAATTTCCCCAATTACGGATAAAGAAAGGGATCTCGGTTTCAAACTTGCTTCTTTGTTGACTTTGCCACTAGCTTCTGTTCTGTAATACTCCTATATACTTTCCTTGTTCGCTTCAATTGTCGTTTGCCTTAGATTGGAAGCGATAACCCACAACCATCCGTTGTCTAATTTCGCTCAAACTCGTCCACTAATTCAGGTCCGTTAATGGTTTTAATCATTAAAAAATTTTAGTGCATCTTTTAGATATTCTCTTGTTTCTGACTTTCTTCTCCTTTCTTCGGTTATATATATTCAATTAAAAAAAAATTGTTTTCTGGTGTTTAAATGGTTATCGAAATTGGGGTTTCTAGGGTTTAGTTTTTCGCGGATTGTAATCATGATCAGGTTGATTTTCCTTTGATTGGTTTTGTTTTTGGTTACGATAATTCATTTCTTGGGCTTGCGGTGGTTGTGTTGGCTTTTGCTTTTGTGTGAAGAAATGTTTCCAAAAGAAAAATTTACCCAAATTGAATATGATCATAATGATTTTCTATTGATTCTTTTGATGCGTGCCTATTTGGGTTCACCATGATTCCGAAAATGTGTTCTTTGCTTCGTGGGGCTTCGTGGGTTTATTGAACATCTAATCGAGTGTGCTGGATTATTTTTGTATTTTAGTTGAAATGATTGATACTAATGTTTCAATTTTTGAGGTTTATATATCGCTGCCTGTAAGTACTAGGTGTCTTATGTAAATGCCGAGTGGTGCAAGACTTTTTGGGATTTTTGAGTTGATGATGATTGTGAATCTTGGATTGTAAGATTACAGTGTTCGTCTTATTTAGAGTGCAGCCTTTTCATAAGTGGTTTGAATCCAGTTCTTTATTCATATGTTACCATTATTGATTATGGAAATGATTTCTTGCTAGTGCTTGCACTCATCCCTTGTTGTTGATGGAATTCATATTAATGAATTTCGTCAGTTGCATATGTTCTCCTGTGAAGCTACTTTCTTTTCTGTGTTTTGATTGCCTGCCTGCGTTCATTTTGAAATTTTCTCTTCCAGTTAGTTCTAGGGACAATAAACAAATCTAATTCATTGTGACTTTTATTTAGATATAATCTCTAATTTTATCTTTATTCTAGGGTTTCACTTTTCATGGCGACAGCCACAATGGCCACTGCAGCAGGTGCAGCTGCTCTGCTGTATTATACATTAAACAAAAAACTGCAATCAAGTCCTGTAGCGGGTGATGATGATGAAAATGGAAATGAGGTTCATGGTCATGCTCAAGTGGGGTCTAATAGAGTATCTAACAGACTTATACAAGCTCCTGCAACGTGGTTAGAGACAATTTCAACACTATCAGAGACCCTTAGATTCACTTATTCAGAGACTTTGGGAAAGTGGCCTATTGGAGATTTGGCTTTTGGAATTAGCTTTCTCTTGAAAAGGCAGGTATGTAGGCGAAGATGAATCCTGGAAATTCTGCTACTGTGCATTTGGGTGCAATGATTTGTAATGAAGAACTCCAATTTCATAATAATTTATCCTCTGCATTTGTTTGGTTGGATTTCAAATCCTTGTAGATCTAAAGACGACTTCACATGATTGTGATGGCTTTTACGTCATTATTATTGAAATCCTCATTTTCAAATACTCCCTTACCGGAACTGTCAATCAAATGAGGGCTTTACTGAATCATATGTTACAAGTTTCACTTTTCCCTTGGTTAAAAAGTTACTCGTCACCTTTGAGCCCTTTAATATTTCGCTCTAAATTGCTGTTGCATATAGGAAAATTTGAATTTTGGTTAAGAAAACCTATGCTTCATATCTAAACTTAAAAGGACAGAAGGCTCATATGTTCAGTCATTATTTTGAAATTTTTATGGCCTTGATGAAGTGGGGAAGTATTGATTAATTGAATACTATGCTAAGAGTTGTAGTTAAAAATGGAATTGCAAAACCTGATTACCATAGCATCATTTATTTGTTTGATCTACTTCTAGCCCTAAGAGACATTCTTTGAAGCATTTGGCTTTTGAGTTAATTAAATAACTGTATGTGATCATTTTGCTCAATGAGACAGCGTTTTGTGTTACATGTAATTAGTTTGTAAATGAACACTCAGCAATTTTGATTTTTCACTAATAATGAACTTTGCAGGGTCACTTACATGTCAGTCGTGAATTTGGTGGTAAAGATAGTTTACAGCTTAAAGGGCCTGAAATTGCTGCAGAGCTCAGATATCTTTTAAATTTGCTGACTGTCTGTTGGCATTTCTCCAAGAAGCCTTTTCCATTGTTTCTGGAGGAGACTGGATATTCTCAAGAAGATGTTCTCCTCCAAGAACCTAAGGCTGGAGTAAGTTTCCGTTGTGATTTGTTATTATCAGGTTTTGTCTTGTTCTTCTTTAGTTTTCTTAAGCTGAAGAAGAATTCTTCCGTCTCTATGATTTCTTATGATGACAAAATGTTCTGTCTTGCAGATTCTGAAACCTGCATTCACAGTCTTGGTTGACCATAAAACCAAATGCTTCTTGTTACTAATTCGTGGAACTCATAGTATCAAGGACACTTTAACAGCTGCTACTGGGGCAGTAGTACCATTCCATCATACAGTTGTTTGTGAGGGAGGAGTTAGCAACTTGGTTTTAGGATATGCACATTGTGGAATGGTTGCAGCTGCTAGATGGATTGCAAAGCTGGCTACTCCTTGTCTTCTTACGGCACTTAGCAATTATCCTGATTACGAACTTAAGGTTATAGCATTTTTGCATTCCATTGTGCAACCCTTCTATTCATTTTTATGTCACTTGTTTTGAGACAGCTCACAATCTTTGCTTCAGGTTCCTCACTTCTGAAAGAGCTTCAGTACTCGTGTTGCATCGTAATAGTCATCATTATTCTAATTTAATTTAAATTATTGTGTCCTATAAACCTGTTTTATATAACCAGTACATGAGCATATGATGGCAATGGAATGATTTTGGGAAGTATTCTATGTGGACGTAGTTTTTGTTGGTAAATCGTGTTGTATTCTAGATGCCTTCTCTGAAACTGTTTGTAGTGATTAAATTATGCTTGGCTACAAGATTTGTTATTTGTGTTCTTACAGATTGTAGGCCATTCTCTTGGTGGAGGAACTGCTGCTCTTTTAACATACATTCTGCGTGAACGGGAAGAACTGTCAACCGCCACATGTGTTGCATTTGCTCCAGGTTCAGTTTTATGCATATTAAAAAAGTTCAATTTTATTTTACAGGCTGTTCCTCAAATTGGTGTTTTTTCTTTTATGGTCTCTTGCAGCTGCGTGTATGACATGGGAACTGGCTGAGTCGGGAAATGACTTTATAACTTCTGTAATAAATGGAGCAGATTTAGTGCCCACATTTTCTGCTGCATCAGTAGATGATTTACGTGCCGAGGTATTGTTGTGAGTATTTGCATGATCTCATTCATTTCTTATAGCGTCATGGTTTTGCAAGTTCTCTAGATGTTCCTAGTTTCTATGATTGCTGGTTACCAGTTGCTTACAGTGATTAGGTTTTCATAACTAATGGTGTCCATGTGTTGATGAATTAACAGCAGTAGTCCCCAAAAAAGTTAAGTCTTATTGGGTGCCAAAGTGAAAATATCATATTTAGAGTGTTGTCTTTTTTCTTGTTTTGGTAAAAATTTTATTACAATGACCCAATATGCAAACCTAACCAGAAAGTACAATAGAAGTCTCAACCACAACATAAGCCAATAGAAGTATCACAGTAGTACCACAACAGAATCATTCCACAATGCCTAGGCGTGCAGGATTTTAGCATACAAAATCAAGAATAGCCCAATGTCCCATGTCCCATGGATGTCTGCCATCCGAGGAGAGCAAGCAGCCCATCTTGCAAGTAATATGTCAGGGGGACTTATCTGCTTGTGGGATACTTGGTTCTAGATCATATTTAGAGATTTAACTTTTCCCTCATCATCTGAAATATGTGAGACCAATTTCTTTATCAAATGATGGATGAGCCTATTGGGATTTTGTTTATACTTTAGCTGAACTTTTGTTGAGACGATGATAAATCATTGGCTGTCTGTTTGCTATTAGGAAATTTATGCAGTGTAGATTCCGATCCACTAAGGGCATGCTTAGTTTCAATGATAGGATTATTAATAATCCATAGTATTGTTTTAGATGATTATATAATCTCATCTGTTAATTGAGATTAAATATCACACAAATTAGTCTATTAATCACAAAGGCCCTTGCTCCTCCTATGAAGAAAACATACTATTAGGTTGGATAAAATAATTTAGGGCTAATAGTGGCAATCCCCGAACCTTTGCACTTTTTGTCACTTTCCTCAACTTTTTTTTTTTGTTGTACTTGGTCCCCAACCTTTGAAATTGTTATACATACCCCTATAAAAGGGAATATTCCCGTATATTCTGGCTATTTGCACTTCGCACGTTTGTTTACTAAAATTAAATATGTGCGGGGGTGCCCACCCCCCAAATTATAAAGGAAAAAAAGGGGAGGGGATGGTTTACTGGGGATTTGAACTCCCAATTCTAAGGTTGTAAAAACTAGCTTGGCTAACCAGAATCCCCTGCGAGACCAAAATTTGATAAAAAGTATAAATTAAAACGTATTTTTATTTTTATGTGTATGATTATATAGTTTTATTATATACTTTAAGGGTTAATAGTATACATTTTAAAAATTATTGCGATATTTTTATATTGTTAAAACTAATTCCGTGAAATTTTTTTCTAAGGGAATATTGGGTATTTGTAATAATTTTAAAGGTTGTGTGAGGCCAAGTGCAACAAAATAACAAAATAAAGGTCAGAGGGGAAGTGAAAAAACGTGCCAAGGTTGGGGGTGTTGTCATTATTAACTCAATAATTTATCCGAGCCTATATATTAAACATGGCCTATAGGGAATAATTAGAGAGTTTTTGGGTGAGCGTTCTAATAATGTTCACGGGCTTTGAAGCCATTTAAGAGTGTTATAAACACGGTGTCTTTTTTAATAATGAAGTGTTTGATAATTTAAATGTGAAGAGGACAATGGTAGTTTTGGTTATGATGGAAACTCTTAATGCCATTTTTGGTAAGAAAGTCGAGGATATGTTTTTGACAAAGAACTTTGAGAAGAAGTTGAGGGAGTTGCCTTAATTTTTTTAGAGCTTTTCTATTTTATAAGCTCCATGTATCCTTTTTTTACCAAACAAAGAATATTTCGAAGGGCTTAGGAGGTTATAAGCTCTGCTTATCATTTTCCAAATTTGAGCTAATTTGGCTGAAACAAAATTAAAAGCATATTGCTCATACTCATTTACGAGCATGTTTTGCCTCAAGAAAAGGCCAGTAAATAACGGTTAGGCCTTGTTTGACAACCTTGGTCGGGAGCTATTTGGCTGTTACTGTTTATGTTTATGACATAGCTTCCTCTTTCCTTCACTACTCTGTATGTTTTGCCGCATTACATCTACTGCTTCTCCATCTGTAGCCAACAGCTTATCTTTTGCAGGTCACAGCATCTGCTTGGATAAATGATCTGAGGAATCAAATTGAACGTACCAGAATACTTAGTACTTTTTATCGCTCTGCCTCGGCCTTGGGTTCTCGTCTTCCTTCCATGGCCAGTGCTAAGGCAAAAGTTGCTGGTGCAGGTGCTATGCTACTCCCGGTGTCCAGCCGCACTCAGGTATATGAATTCTCTAACTTAGCATTGCTTCCATACAACAATGAATGAAATATCAGCATTCCCCTTATTATCACCTGTTTCTGTCTGACTGAGATGGGTTTTTCTTGGTCTTTTAGGTTGTTATGAGGAGAGCTCAAAGCATGGCTCAAGCTGCTTGGTCCCGACCGGGCTTGCAAATATCTTCGTGGTCTTGTATGGGTCCCCGTCGTAGACCTTCCGCAAATCAGATTAATTCAAACTCCACTGAAGATGCTCCCGACTCCTCATCGAATCAACGCAACTCCTTTGAGCCTTTCCTAACAACAGTCGAGGAGGATGCCTCAACGGTCACTGAAACCATGGATCTTCCTGTATCTTCATCCTTGAGAACAATCAAGAATTCAGACAATCATACAAGTGAAATTACCCTTGTAGATGCTGAGGACAATGATGAGGAGGAGGGTGTCATTGACCATACAAGGCATGAGGACCGCATGTCTGAAGTCGAGCTCTGGCAACAAATTGAATGTGAGCTTTATCAACAAGCGGAGTCTGAGGAAGCTGATTCGGTCAAAGAAATCCGAGAAGAAGAAGCAGCAGCCATTGCTGAGGTCAGCAACAATCAGTCACAAAACTCAGTCCCAAATACAAAAGAGGTGCACAGGTTCTACCCTGCAGGAAAGATAATGCACATTGTGGTACTCGTCTCTGATGATGATGGCCATCGAGAGACTGACAGTAACGACACCAGCAACCTGGACCACAGCCACTTGGAGGAGGAAAACACCTCCCAGGTTGGAATCTTTCTCACGCCAAGATCGTTGTACAGTAAATTAAGACTATCACAGACCATGATTGCGGATCATTTTATGCCGGTATATAGAAGACAAATCGAAAAGCTAATAAAAGAACTTGAAAACGAAGAAGGTACATCAGATAGCAGCAGCAGCTCTAATGAAGATGAAGTTCTTTAGGGATTCTCTCCTCCTTTTTCTCTCTTTTTCTAACAATACTGTTTTTTTGAGATTACTTGGAAACTTTAGGATGTTTGTATATGTACAGTTTAATACCGCCTGCTGACTGAGGATATTCATACTTCTTTAGTCTTAGTTCTGACCATCAACTTATATGCCATAAAGAAGAATGTTTTGGATGAATCAAGTTCTTGAATGACAGTTGATCTTCTGTTTTTGTTTCTTGAATGTATCCAACGTCTCGAAAGTTTTCAACAACCACATTATTTTTCTTTTAGTTGATATATCATGGTTGGACATAATATTTAAGAATAGGTAAAAATATGGTATTTTACTTGGTGATAGAAGATTGAAATTAAATATTATTATATTATTTGATTAAGAGAGAAAAGTGTTATAATTTATGGCGAATGAAAAAGGGTTTTAGAAAGGGTAGTGCTTTTTGCAGCCCTTAATTTCTCCATGTAGCCGTTGAAAAAGACGATTACGCCCCTGTTTATATT
>MAYD01451333.1:0-14632 GCA_001909325.1 Ruellia speciosa
GAGATAGTTTTTTTTATTTGGTAATGAGAGGAGATGGTTTATGTAAACTGTCAAGAATATTGATTCACTCGGATTTGATCACTCAACGCTTGAATTTATTCTGTATCTCCAAATCAATCCAATTCCAATCCCTTATCGTCTTATCGCCTCCCCTTTGTATTATAAGGGATTACAAATTACAGCAGAAAAGTTTATAGTGGGGCTGCGGTTAATATATTTTTAATTTGATCGTCACTCCAAGTGTAATGATTCAGCAGAAGAAGAGGGCTCATTTTCTTCTCTTCGTTGTTGTCGTCATAGCTCTAAGCATCACCGGTAAGCCATTTTTCATTTCTTTTTAGGATTATTTGTGGATTTTGTTTTCTCTAATATGAATTATGATGTCTGATGTATGGTTTTGTTTAACGTGGATTGTGTCTCGGAAGTGAGTTGATTGAAGCTTCTGAAATGGAAAAATCATTTCTTTTTATTTGCTATTCAATTGTTTCGACTTTCTTCCCATGGAGACTGATGGATGGTTGATGATTTAATTTTACGCAGTCGTTTGATGTTGCGTTTTGGAGTTGAATTGAATTAGTGAAGTGTTGGGAATCTCTGTGTTCTGAATATATTCTTATTTTGAAAGTGAATGATCTTTCTATCATGGCTTTTCTTTTTCTAGAATGTCTATCTAACTTGAGTTATTCTTATCTGGCTGTGTTTCAGTGTATAAAATAGTAATCAACAGCCTCTCCAACCAAATGGCAATCCTTTTCCTAGAGAATACTAGTTTAAAGCAAATTGAAATTGCCAGACAATAAGGAGAAAACCAATTGTTGCGACTTTGAATAGTTGTTGCTAGCGACAACTATGACGCGTTGACTCGAAGCATAAAATGTAGTTCTTGAACATCGCACGGCTAAATTCAATTCTAAACTTTTCTCTCTTCCCTCATTGCTCAGGAGAAACTATTACAATGCAGTTGATTTTTTTAAGGTGTGGTTACGAAAATTATTAGGATGGTGTATGTTTTTCGTATGAATCCGAAAATGGTCCATTATAACATGCTCCTTAACATACAAACATGACCTCCCGCATTCTGGAGATCACCGCACCATGACCTCTTTAGTGATGATAGCTTGTTTGGAGCAAATTTAGAGTAGAATATCCTTATATCTATAAGAGTGCAAGATGACTAAGTTCGCTTGTAATATTGCCTCTCTTTGTTTCTTTCTTTTTTGGTTTCAGTAGCTTATTGAATATACTCTTTTTTACTGTATCTCCTTGCAAATGCAAAGCATGCCAGAAGTGACCATCCTTTTACAAACCTGTGAATATGTCTTATACATATTTACCATGTGCGGTGGGTAGCAGTCCTGCTACTAGTAAGGAGAAAACTCTTAAAAAAAAAAGAAAAGAAAATTCCAGCTGTTACTTGCCAAGTGAATCAAGTCTTTTGATATTGAACAAATTGATTATTTTGATGTCTAATATCCTAAGCTCTGAACTTACAAAACCAAACTTGTTGAAGAAACCAATTCATAAAACCGCATAGCATGTTTCATAGGAACTAATTTACCAAACCTCCTTTGAAGGTCATACCGCTACTTAATGATAAGTCTTGCCAACTTAACTAAATTATAGTGTGTTAGTGATTGTGGTTAGATTACTTTTAGTAGGTGTATACTTCTCATTTAATGTAGATCATATTTGTTGTCTGTATATCCCAACATATGGGAGTTACATTTTCCAGAAGTAGAGAGGCACAACCTTTTTTTCTCTATGATCATATATGTATGTCATTGGCTCACTGAATTGCATCTGCTATACTTGGTGAGGAATGAGAATATGAATATCCAAGAACATTCTTGTTCTGTCTTTATGTGGGAGACTGCATGTATTGATGTGGAACGTGTTCATGATGGCTACGGATATTTAAAACTGCGTTTGAATTTGGGTGGGTTTGTAATTAAGAGAAAGAGCCATGCACTCTCAAAGAAACCCCTACCATGCATGTAAATATTGTATTGTGTTGGTGCATGGAAAATGTGATGGAATGTGTATATATAGAGATTAGAGTAGATTTGTTGAGATTTGATTTTATTCAGTTTCTATATAGGTCTATGCATATTGGTGTAAATACATGTACTCATAGCCTGTTGTAGATGTGAGAAATATTATTTTCCCAAATCTTACATGGTATCAAAGCCATGTTTGAGCTAGGATCTGGTATTAGAACGAATCTCAAGTGGTCAAGATGCATTGCAAAACCTTGGTGGACTCCTAGGAGAAGCCCATAGAGATGATGGGCTTGGTCGAGTCGGGATGCTTATCGGGAAGACTCTAAGAGATTCAGGGATACTCAGAAGTTGGGTTTAATGGGGGGCAATTCGCACTTGAGAGGGAGATTGTTGGGAATAGTCAAGTGGGAATTGTCCCACATTGGATAATTAGAAGAGTGGTGAATGGTTTATAATTGAGAGAGGTCCACAATCCATTGCCTTAAGGTTTTGGGCTAGGATGTGGTGCCAGGCTCAATTATAAACCCTTCATGTGACCCATAACAATCAAGATAATCAAAAGATTCTCTGTAGATATTTTCAAAACAAACATACTTCCTAAACCAAAGGGAAGCGAAACTAGGTACCTAGTCGATAGACCACCTAGGAATGGAGTTGGCTTGTTAGGGCTAGGCTGTGTTGTTGACTTCCCTTCTGTTTTCTCGCTCGAAGAAGGGATTGCAACGTCCTACTTAACTAGTCCATCGACTTATAGGACTGCCATTATTGCTACTAGCCCGATCCTTTAGTGTTAGACCAGTTTTCTTCATCGTTAGCTAAGAAAATTTATTCGCTGTAAGCCCGCGCACTTGCAAGATGTCGCCCCAGGTATACGAGCTCACGAGCTCAGCTCCAGGCCCGTACATATGCTGCTCCCCGACGCGATGACGCCTGCCTCGTCGGCCCAACAGACCCTCAACAAACAAGGGTCCTCACACCATTTCATGCACATTGTCATTTTGGGCATCCTTCTTCGGATACATTGAAGACCTTATGTCCACAGTTTTAGAAAGTGTCATCATTAGATTGTGAGTTGTGTCAGTTTGTGTCGTCACTTAGAGTCAATAACCGGGTATGTGTATCTCTTGAGTTGGTTCATTCTGATGTTTGGGGTCCATGTCCAGGTGTTTTGTTACTTTTGTGGATGATTTTTCCCGTATCACTTGGTTTATTTTATGAAGCATCGTTTTGAAGTATTTATTCATTTTTGTGCTTTTAATGTTGAAGTTAAAATTCAATTTAACATGTTTGTTAAAATCCTTAGCAGTGATAATGGCAAAGAGTAGTTCTCTCATCCCTTTAGGGAATATTTGCTCATAATGGTATTGTGCATGAGTCTTCATGTATTGACACTCCTTCTCAAAATGGGGTGGCCGAAAGGAATAATAGACATATTTTAGAAACTGCTAGGGCTGTTATGTTTCAAATGCATTCTCCAAAATCGTTTTAGGTTGATGCTGTGGCAATTGTTGTATTTTTATTAATCAGATGCCTTTTCTGTCCTTAATGGTAAAGTCCCCCTTTCTACCCTTTTTCCATCTAAACCTATATTTCCGATCGAGCCCCGTATCTTAGGCTTCAATAATTTTGTTCGGGATGTCCGTCCCCAAATGTCAAAATTGAATCCCAACTATTTAAAATGTGTGTTTCTTGGATACTCTCGGGTCCAAAAGGGATATATGTGTTATTGTCCTAGTATTAATCGGTTTATGGTGTCTAAGGATGTTTCTTTCTTTGAACATGTTCCTTTCTTTCTGACTCCTGGTATTGAACATGTTCCTTTCTTTCTGACTCCTGGTATAACCTCTTCATCCGGTAGCGTCTATGATGCCTAGGACCCATTGGTATATGAATTGGTGTGTGAGCCCCCGCAAGCACCCCTTCCCGACTCTTGTCACCATTTCCTCATGTGTGTAGTTGTTGCCGTCCGTCCTTCTGATTTTGATCCAACACTGGTACCCTCTTCGTCCTCTGATCCTCCTTCTGTGGATCATATTGACGATTTTTCTGTTGCTCTTCGGAAAGGTAAACGCCAATGTACTTTCCTATTTGTTCCTTTGTTTTTTATGACCTCTTAACCCCTTCTTCCTACTCCTTTGTTGCTTCCCTTGAGACTGTTACTGTTCCCAAATCTGTGTGCGAGGCTATAGCCTATCCTGGTATGCTGCAATGTTGGAGTTGTATGCTAGTGGCAGATGGGATTTTGTTTCTCTTTCTACCGGTAAGAAACCAATTGGGTGCAAATGGGTGCTTTGAAATGTAACTCTAATGGTTCCATTGATCTTTTGAAGGCCCGTTGGTTGCCAAAGGTTATGCCCAAACCTGTGGGATTAACTACTTTGAGACATTTTTCCCAGTGGCGAAGATGACTTATGTTCGGCTCTTTATTTCCTTGGCAGCCAATTTCGACCAGCTTATCGAACAACTAGCTTATCCAACAACTGGATATCAAGAATTGCAAGGTGATATTGTCAAAGAGGTTTACATGGAACAACCTCATGGGTTTGTTGCTCAGGGGGAGGAAGATAAGGTGTGTCGGCTTCGCAAGTAATTGTATGAGTTGAAATAGAGCCCCAGTGCATGGTTTGGAAAATTTAGTCATGCTATCGAGCGATTTTGCATGCAGAAACGTAAGAGTGATTACTGGTATTCTGTCAGAAAACAGGGCGTGGCATCATCTTCCTTGTGGTCCGAATGACATTCTTACTACCAGAAGCAGTAGTGAAAGATCATAGCCTTGAAGGCATTCCTTTATGGCCAATTCCAAACGAAGGATCTTAGAGAATTGATGTACTTTCTTGGGATTGAAGTTCTGTGGAACAGCAAGCGTATCCTTTTATCCCAAAGGAAGTATGTGTTAGATCTGCTATCTGAGACACGGAAATTGGGAGGCTAAGCCTTCTAGTATGCCTATGGTACCTAATCAACACCTTACAGAAGTAGTTGATCTTTGAAGGACCCTGAGCAGTACGTAAATTGGTGGGGAAGCTAAGCTAAACTATCTAACCATAACTCGCCCATATATTGCTTATACGGTGAGTGTGGTTAGCCAATTTTTGTCAGAACCCATAGTTGATCATTGGAATGCATTTGAGCATATTCTACACTATCTAAAAGGTGCCCCCGGATTGGGGATTGTGTATAAAAGAAGTGGTCACATGAACATGAGTGTTTTTCTTATGCAGATTGGGGGAGCTCTAAAATAGATCGAAGGTCTATGATAGGCTATTGTAACTTTATGGGAGGAAATCTAATATCGTGGAAAAGTGAAAAGCAAAGAGTTATGTCACAATCTAGTGCAGAGGCTGAGTATCGCGCCATGGCACACACATTGTTTGAATTACTTTGGCTACATCAACTCCCGGAAGAAGTTGGGATGAACTGCGGGTCTAGCTCGATTGTGGTGTGATAATCAAGCAGCTCTATAGAGCTTCAAACCTGAACGATCCAAACACATTAAGATTGATTGCCATTTTGTTTGAGAAAAGTTGCAAGAGAGCAGGGCATGTGGATACTGGGGAACAACTTGGAGACATCTTCACCAAATCACTCAATGGTGCTAGGATTAACTACATATGCAACAAGCTAGATATGATCAATGTTTATGCTCCAGCTTGAGGAGGAGTGTTATGGAATGTGTGTATGTAGAGATTAGAGTAGATTTGTTGAGATTTGATTTTATTCAATTTCTATATAGGTCTATGCATATTGGTGTATATAAATACATGTACTTATAATCGGTTGTAGATGTGAGAAATATTACTTTCCCAAATCTTACAAGAAAAAATATGTTGTATGAGGAAATGATCTGAGAATCAAAGGCATAATAGGTATTTGTTGTAATAGCTTGACAGAGGGTAATATCTTCTTGTGTCCTAGAGTTGGTAGGACACTATTAAGAGGCGACCATGATGCTTATGTTTAAAAGACTGTACTCCTACATTGTGAATTTAGTTGAGTTATTTGATGGGCGAGGAACCCCCACGCTTAGGTTGGTTGAACTAGGTTACTAATTGCATGAGTTTTTCTTGTTTGCTTTCTAATTGTTGCTCATCATTCATTGATGAAGCCCACCGACTAGAAACAAGATCACATTAATCTGGTTCCAGCACTTCATTCTCTCTAAATTACAAATTCATTATATTTTAATTGAACACACATTTACATTCAGATTCTGTGAGGTTCATGCTTTTCCTTTTCTTTTTCCCCATGCTGTTTCCTTAGTCTTCAATAGAGGATGCTCATTATGAAAGTTCTGCAGCTTCCTGAACCAGCCTATGTTTATAGGTCATTCTCCAATTCCAAGGTTATAACTGGAGCCTTATGGCTGAACCACTATATTTACTTCACAAAAATCCCATACATTTTGTCCATTATGGTGGTTTTATCTAGTTACCACTATCTGGATTCTCACTGGCTATTTTGCCTTCAACATTGTGTTGGTTCTGGAATATGGATATTAAACCCGAAAGCTACTTCAATGCTTTGCCAGACCAAACGTGGTTTGAGTTTTGAATGTATCCCAGAATCACATGATTATCAAGACGATACTGCTCTACTCATTTATTGACCGATTAATCACAGTTTGAACTGCATAATAGCATTACTTGATTTTGTTTAGGTTTCTGAAAGAGTGGTATTATGACCTAGAATAGGATTTTACTATGTTTTACATAACTTCTACAGTTATTGTAGCGTTTTAGGTCCTTGGTTAATTCTGCTAGTTGTTTTTTTGGAAGGTTTTTACTTTTTCTCCTGCAAAAATTACACTTTCACTGGATGGGAAATACTCCTATCTTTAACAGTAATCTTCATTCAGGTTTCTTTTGAGGCCTTTTTCATCATTTAATCTTTTCTTGTTTTCTTCCTTGAACAGCTGAAAGATGTAGGCTATTGGTTGGTGAACAGGCCGCATCAAAAAGTGGGATGTTTACTTTGTGGAATTGTTTCGACGGGAGTTCTGGGACCCTTGCGTGTTTGGTGAAGGAGGGTGTAAAGCTTTATTGCTACAACATTAGGTCTCTTCATGTTGAAAGTAAAAGGTATCAAGCAGTTGAGGTTGCTTTGTCTGATGCAGTAGCCCAAGGCATGGATGCTAAGAAGGCTGCAAAGTTGGCAAACAAGGAAGGAGCAAAGGCCGCAAAGCTAGCAACAAGAAAAGCCAACCACATTATAGGGCCACTTATATCTTCTTGGTGGGATTTTTTTGAAGCCGTATATTTTGGTGGTGCAATGACAGAAGGTTTTCTTCGGGGCACAGGTACACTGTTTGGCACTTATTGTGTTGGTTTCCTTGGAGAGGAAAGGTTTGGGAGAATTGGTTATCTGGTTGGAAGTCATTTGGGCAGTTGGGTTGGCGGCAGGATTGGGCTGATGATGTACGATGTGGTCAATGGAATTCATTACCTGATGCAGCGTTTACATGCTGAAGCTAAAGTCTATGAAGATCCTTTAAATAATCAGATTTTTACACCTGATGATCGAACAAAATCTGCAGTGGCAGAAGAGTCTTACATGTATGAGCCGACATGGACAAGCACTTCAGACGAGTCCAACAATTATGAGACCCCTGCTGACAAGAGCTTTGGTGCCCATGAAGAATTTTAATGAGGTCGAAATGATGCCAATTGCTTTGATTCTTTGTTTATATCTTAGAGCACCACTCAAACTTGATTTGCTCAATTGGTGAAAAAAATACTTGAGCCAAAGTTTGATGAGTGCAATAATATGAAGATTAAAGTTGTTATTTTTTGATTATTTCTGAAATAGATTCAAGTTTCACATTTACAATTGTTGAAGGTTTATGGTTAATTGGTTCCACTCTGTTATCAAACTCGATACTTGACTGGTAACAATGGACACTACGTGATACAAATGGCAATATAACTGTTTTTCACTTTACTGTAGTTGCAGGTTTGTTCAATTGTTCTTGGAATTACTTTTACATATTCTCAGTTGTCATATTGTGAAAGCTTCATGCTTTTCGATGTGCATATAATGAACTTTATCCACAGGGAGTCGCATGCGAAGTTACAGACATATACTTGAGGTATTGCAGAAACTTATATAGTACTTTGCTTATGCCCAGGACTGAAAAAGGGTAATACGTCATCTGTTTAATCCGGTGGTTTTCTATTCATCTTCTCCTCATGGATTGTTTGATTCATTCACAGTGCAGGGGTTTAACAAGCCAAGAAATGGATATTTTGCAACCCTTGGCTTCTGATAGCATTCAATGTAATATTTTTTACATCTAGCCTTGATCAGATTCCTTATTTTACGTTGGACCCAGCAAACAGGGGGTATGACGTGCCAAGATTATTCTTAATTGTAAAATTCTCGAGGAACATAATATTAAGAATTCAACGAAGATATTGAATCTGATCAGTGTTTCAGAAGGTTCAAGTCTTGACTGCTTCTGGAACTATAATGGGTTATGTCAATACCTGCCTTTATTGACAGATCTTGGCTTATTTATCTTTGGTTTTATTTGTAGTTTTGTTTGATTTTTGCCCACTAATTGTTAATCTTTACGATCAGAGTTAATTCTGACATCAACAATTTGCAGGTTTCTCTCATCATTTAAGAGAAATCAGCTTCTTGGGCAGGCCCTGCAGCAACATAGCTTAATATATCAATTCAGTTGCGCCGGATGTGATTGGTAACGGGAAGAACAGTATCCGTATTCTATAAACTTGATCTTGATTCATATGCTAGAGTGTCATGGGTTCAGCTATATGTCATTTTAGTCTTCACTAGCCTACACATAAATTTCAGGAAACAATAATGTTGTCCAAACCATGGCCGGGTAAGTTAATTCACACCACACGGTTTTGGTAATACACACAACAGTGGCGTGATCTGAATTCCTTTGTCTATCTTAATCAACCATGTCATTTGTCTTTCCATGCTCTCTGTTGCTCATTATGAAGAAATTTACCTTATGGGACACGCAGTTGTTTAATTTACAAGAGTTCCTTGTGAATAGAAGGGAACTTGATTTTGATGGCTAATCCCAACTGGGAATCCTGTCACAAGTGTATTTAGATTACGTGATTGAATGTCTTTGACGTCTTGAGCTGCTCAAGAAATTTTCCTTATGCTTGCTTTGTCCTCTTCACATCCTCATGTGGAGGTTTCAAAAAAGCCAACGACTCTTGGAAGACTACATCGACCACCAAAGGCTGTTATTGGTATTTTCTAGCAGCTCCTACTATGTCAATAATTTCCAACTACTGTTTGCCTTCCAATTATGGACTTGACTGGTCCCGGGCTTAGCCAAATCCAGAAGTTTGCCATTGCAAAACAGAATATATAGGAAAGTTAAAAGTCTCTTTAACGTAATGTGATGTGAAGTTGCAGGCATGGTGGTGATAGTGTTTGAAGGCAGAATAGGCAGAAAGGGCCAAACCCGGAGTGGACATAGATGAGGTATGATTGCGATGTGCGCATGTTTACGTGTGGTGGGCGTGGGTTTATCGTGAGCCGGCCAATGGCCACGGTGAGCTTGACTTAATCCAGAGCCAACCATAATGGCATCATCAACCTCATATTCCTTTGCTTAAAGTGTGCCTTTTTCTTCATTGCAGATTTGTCTATTCTCAGTTGGCACTCATTATCACTACTGTACAAGACTAGAAGCTCAACCCCACATCCACAGGGATACATTCATCATTGCAGGTTTGCAAAAGTTGAAGATGGATTTTGTTTTATTTTTATTTGTTTTGAGTGTTTTTTTAAAAAAAAAATAATATAATACTTAAAAGGAGGTAAGTTTACAGACTACAAATTACCAAAGAAACAAAACCGAAGGGGAGCGGTTGAAAATTTAAACCCCAAACTTCCAAGATTGGATGGTAAACTGTTAAAGACAGAGAACTAAGCTAAACTCCAAACGCATTTATTTATTTTGAGTTGGTTACATTTTTTCCTAAAATTATTTTTTCTCCATTTTTTCTATTTTTTTAAACTAGTAAAATTGACAATTCACACTCACATCATTATCCTCAGAGGAGGAGATAGTTTACTTAATTATGATAATGGTCTCTTTCAAGAAAACAAATAAATTGTCAGATTGTTGGATATATTTTACTTTTGTTTTGGAATTATTGAAATATACTTTTTGGGATGTAGTATATAATATAAAATAAAATTTTAATGCCTACCTGTAGGTTGTGATGTAGTAGTGGTAAGAAAGAAAATTCTTGATTACCCAAACTTTGAGGCTGTCTAGACTTTGCAAATTAACTCATCTGACTTGCAGTCAAGCTAAATTTTAAGAATTGTTTTCAACTCTTGCTGGTAAACACACTTATAAAAAAAAAAAAAAAAATCTAAATAGTTCAAATATAATGTATAATTTCCCTAACACGAAAAATATGATTGAGGGATGAGAATTGAGATTTGAGGGTTGGGCCTAAAGTAGTCTATAATATGATCATACATAGTGTAGCATAGTATGAGTTTGTGAATTCAGTATAAACTCTAATGAAGTGAAGCTACACTAGTAAAATATGAGTGAGTTGGATTGGAGTAAATGTATTGAAACCATAACTAGTTGGCATAATCATTATTTTAATTTGATTTAATGAATTTAGGGTAGGATAGAATGGATATTGTCCCATCCAAGGAGATTCCACAACATTCATAAGGAAATTGTCTAAATCCCTCTTCATTCACAGTTTTCCATCTCTCAGTATTCAGAGTAAAAGTTGGGAGGGACTGAAGCATTCCTAGTTAACGTTATTATTTTGTTTAGCCATAACAAGTTACATGCTCATATGGTTTTTTTATTCTTTTTCTTTCAATAGTGAAGCACAAAACATCTAGATACATCCATCTGTAATACTTTATATGATATATAAATCAATTATTTTTTTATTATATTTATATGTGTATGCTTATTGAAGTTTTTGTTTAATTAATATTGAAATGAATAAATGAAATCACCATTGAATCAATCAAACTTGGCCAATTAATTAACAAATCCAAATGCCCTAATTAATTTTAGGGGCGTTGAATCACTTTCCAAATCAGCACATAATCCAGCCTCATAAGTTATATTTAGAAGGTGTTTGACATTAGCTTTTTAAATAGTTGAAAAACAAATTTTAGCTGTTTGATGGAGTCAAATAATTGATTTTAGTATTTAATAAGCAACTTTTTAAATTAGTTCATTAAGCTTAAAAAATTATTTTTGAAAAGTTGTCTACCTCAGCGTTTCAAAATAGCTTTTAATTTTTCAATATATTACCTACAAAATCTTTTCATATTTATACAACATACCACTATTTTACCAAACATTTTTTTACAAACAGATATTAGTCAAACCAGCTATCCGCTATCAGCTAACAGTTAATTGTCAAACATCCCCTTAAACTTTCAAAATATAACATATTTGGTCCAGGATATAAATGATAAATACCTTAATTAATTTTTAAAATGAAGTATTTTTTTGAAAATATATCCAATTACCTACCAACATTTTTTATTTTTGGATTCGTTATTAATTTAAACTAGAATTTGCCCTGTGTGATGTACAATTTTATATAAATATTGAATTTTTTAAAATTTAATTATTTTATATAAATATATTTTAATAAAAGAATTTGAAAAATAAATAAATATAGTAAGTAAAAAATTGAATAGTAATAATAAAACATCAAAAAGAAAAAAAAATATTCATTTATAAAATTTGTGATTTGTTAATTTGGTTATATTTTAAAATTTGAAATTCGTTTATTTTCTTGATACATAGTTAATTTGTGGGTATGGACAAACGTGTTTAATAACGTTAAAGAAATATGTAACCGGGTGGAACGAATAATATTAATATGATAATTTAGGTTGAAATCTTATAAAGTCTTCATACCAATATTTAGAAAAAAATGAGAAAACAATGTTGGAATTTTTTAATTATGAATGAAAAATATGTTTCACACACACAGCACACACACACACACACATATTTAATAGAGAAGAGAAAATTCTCATTAAATTATATAAAAAAGAAATAGTATTTAATAAGTGGAGAATGTGTCCGATTCAATATTAAAATAATTTAAAAAGTGTCATTCCATATTAGATAAAGAGTGAAATTTGGTCTACCTTATTAGTGAGAACACTTGTAGTGGGAGTTAAAAGAGCTCGAAGGAAAAGAGCCCTCGTGCGCACACACGCCCTCACAGGGGCAGTGCAAATTTCAGGATTCGGCAAGTTTGATAAGTTTGGCTTGTCCTTGGGCGTGACACGGGTGTGTCAATTGTCGAATCGAAATTGGTGGTCTAAACCAAGACAAGTTTTGGAAATTTTTATTTTGGCTCGATAGAATACTTAGCGAAATTTGTTCGTATGACCAAAGCTTCTTCATTTCGCAAGTTGTGAGTCGTCTGCGAAGGGTTCGAGTCTTACTGCTTGCATTTTTAAGATTTGAAATATAATTGAGTCAAAATTAAATGGTTAATAGTATTTTATAATGTTACCGTACCAATATCTATAAGGAATAGAGAAAAAAAGAAACAAATGATGGTTTAGTCGAAATGATTAAAAAGTATGGCTAGTTATTCAAAGAGTATGAGTTTGAATCCTCCCATTTATATTTTTAAGTGTTGATGTTTTAAAAAAAAAGTCAAAATAAATTGAAATGGAATTGATTGATCAAAATTGATTCCGATCGATCTACTTTTATATACTGCCAGTGAAATAACTAGTATATAGATTACTAGTTACCAGTGAAATCATTAATTTGGAAGGAATTATACTTTGTAAATCATGTAGTATTTCCCAGCAGTGATCAAGTGTATGGTCCAAGCAATTGGATTGTGTTCCCAAAGGAAGGAACCAATGTTGAGTGGAAAGACAATAAATTCCTGGCACCAACTCAACTTAATTAGTGTTAGCGCAGATATGATAATTTGAATAAATTCTAAGGCTCCTCCAGATTAATTAGAAAAAACATGTTCCATGAATGCATGCTATGCTAACTAAGCTTCATAAACAAGTCCGTAAAGCTCACCCTCCATATTTATTTGTTACCCACTCCATTCTGCTGTCCATATCATGTGCTTGGGTGATAGATAAAGGACGACCCCAAACCCTACCTACACCCCATTTAAATTATCAAATAATAAATGAAGTTCATTTATACAAATGTTATTAACAATTTTTTACAATATATAATTATAGATGATAAAAAATTGTCAACCAATAAAATTAAAATGAAAAAAAAAAATTCAAAAGAGGTGCAAGATTATAGACTTGTGTGGGTGAGGGGTTTGCCGACTCTCCAATTTTGAATTTTATCAATTAAGAATATGTTTTTCAATAGTTTTAATTAATAGCGTTTTGAGTTTGGATCTTTTCATTATTTAATTTATTTAATGATTTAGTATTATTTTTAAATTGAGGTTTTAATAAACATAATTATGTTTGGTGGGAATATAACTTGATAAATTAATCTCACTGTTAAAGAGTCCTCACCTTAATTATTCTTCCAAGTTAAGGGTTTTTTAAGGCCAAAAGAATTCATTTCAATTTTGCAATTCCCAAATTGAAAAACATTTATAGAAAAATATCAAGTTAAGGATTTTCAAAGTGTAAAGATGTAAAAATCTGATTACATCAATTGTGTTTATCATTAATGTGTTACATTAACCAATGTGATTTTATTAAAAATATTGAAAATAAAATTGATTTATGGATGATCGTTATTTTCCATTAAAGTGTCAAATAAATTGTCGTAATAATACTAGAGTTTAGTCTAGTACTAAACCTTTAACATTCATCATTGAGATGGGTTCGAATCACTATCCGATGTATCTCCACCCTTTATTCATAATATTTAATTAGTGCATAGATCAATCTTTAAGCATAATGTTCTAAAAGAAAAAAGAAATGAATAGTCATGACTAAAAATAAAATTATTGAAATTCAATTTTTTATTTCACAATGTTTAGGAATTAAAGATCAAATTGTTATGGTATATTGATGTGTGTGTGTATATATATATATATATATATATTATTTTTTAAACATAAACAATTTTGTTTAAAAAAGAATACAAAGATCTTTGTTAAAAAAGGAAAAAGGTAAGTGATCAAAATTATAAAAAAGGAAAAAGGTAAGTGATCAAAATTAACAAAAGTAAAAGGGAATATGATATGCTAAAGTGAGCATATCCACATTAATGGTCAAGATTTAAATTCATTTATAAATGGTCATGATTTTCTATTGAAATGTGAAATCGAGATTAAAAATAAATATGTAATGGATGGTTAAAATTAAAATTGAATGGATTTAAATTCAATTGTTGAATTGAGTTTGATTATTACTAATATATAATCCCATGCTATGCATGGGATCATTTATATTTATTAAATTTAAAAAGAATTAATAAATATTAATCAATTTAGTTATTGAATTAATTTAATTTTAAAATTAATTTATAACAAATTCAGTACACAGTTTGCCATTCAAATTAAAAAGAGAAAGTTAGAGTGGATCAGTGTTCATGCCAATGTTACAATATCATCTCACTTGACAAAAATCAATAGCGCCTCTATGTTTCACACTGATGAGCAAATTATACATATGAT
>MAYD01451359.1:0-10018 GCA_001909325.1 Ruellia speciosa
AATATAAGTCATTAATGATAGTCAAAATAGAATATGTGAACAGTAGAAAACCCTCATCCGTTGCAAATAATTAGAGACGGAGGAAGTATCTAATATTATTTTAAATTGGAACCCATTAACTAATTAAATTAATGAATATGTTGTTATCAAATTGACTTAATAAATCATATTTAATATATTAAAATTAAATAATAAATTAATTTATCAAAGAAAGTAAGTCAATTTATGTCATTTAGAATTTATCTTTTAGAATAATTTTTATGAATTAGGGTTTGAAATCCCTAAAATTTCCCCCCAAACAAATATGAGCGGTGGTAGGGCGGAGGGGCCTTGACATTTCTTTATCTTCACGGCCCCCTTTAAACCTCAAAAACCCCACCATTGGCACATTTTGCATTGTCCCCTTCCAAAATTCGACAGCGAAATCCACACACCACACCATATATATGAATGGCTTGTTTTCTCAAGCCGACTAGTTCCGCCAGACGTATGGCCTCTTGTTTTTTCACTTACTCGCCGTCCTCCAGTCGCTCCTTTCAGTCCACTGCCCGGCATATTTTCGTCCTGTCCTCTTCCGTTTCTATCGCGCCGCCCTCTTCCATTTTTTTTAGTGGCAGGTGCTTCTTCTTACTAATTTAATTCATTTTGTTTATCTGGGTTTGTGGGTTTGCGTTGATGTCTTGTATTTAGCATTTACAGCTGAATTTTGCTCCGGGAGGAATTCTTATTTATTTATTCTTTGGGTTGTTTAATGCCCATTTGATGCCTCTAGTAGATGAGATTATTCAATCGTATTGGATTCTATCTAAAATTTCAGGACTTCTGTAACTGTATTATAATTTTATCACCCTTAGTAAAGAAATGAGAATGTTGCATAACACAGTATTTAACAATTCATTTCTTCAAAATAGAAGTGCTTTACTGGAGTGCGTTTTCTCGGGGGGTTTTTGAGTCAATGGGAAAGTTAAACTATGTTACTGTTATTGTGGTCTACATAACTATTTTTACAAGTTATCTTTACCATTGTATTTTGAGTTCTCTTTGTAGGTTTAATCTGGGTTTAATTGGATATGAAGCATTTTAGGTTTTCAATTTATAGCACTTTGTACACAGACTTGAGTTCTTGTACATATCTGCTATCTATATAAGTAAATTTGCTCACGGTATATGGCTACTTTAATTTACCATGTTCTACGTAGGGGGCTTCTGTAGTTTAAACTTTTACCTCATAACTTAGCTCTGTGTTGGTTCTGTTGAAGAAGAATCAGATACTCAATCCTAAAAAAATTCTGGGAAACATAAACATATGAAAACAAGGTTTTTGGCGTGGACCTGCCTTCTCTTGGGCTTTGCTCATTGTCTTGTTTTTTTCAGAGCAAGCAATAGGTATCGAAAGGTCTTGAGCAAACATTTACCATGGAATGCTGTGACTCTAAGAGCATTCATGTCATCAAGCATTAGCGCTGATGCTGTTCGTGAAAATAAATCATCAAAAGAATATGGCTCTGAGCAGATTCAGGTGAATTTCCTGTGTTTGAATTGCCTTGTTGGCTAGGGACAGTTCAAATCATCATTTGCTCCATAATCTGGTTGTGATGTTGCTTTAGGTTTTGGAAGGGTTAGATCCTGTAAGGAAGCGGCCTGGCATGTACATTGGGAGCACGGGATCGCGTGGCCTGCATCATTTGGTATGTCAGTCCACTTTTGTTATGCTCATCATACTGTCAAGTAAAAGAAAGTGGTGATGGGTGTTGCTTAATCTGTTGGCCTGCTTCATCTAAGGTTTATGAAATCTTGGATAATGCGATTGACGAGGCCCAAGCAGGATTTGCTTCAAAGATTGATGTTGTTCTTCTTGCAGACAATTCAGTGTGCGTAACAGACAATGGTCGTGGGGTATGTGCTTTATTCATTGCTGTCAATTGGGATCAGTATGTTGTTATTGAGTTGGAAACTGATCAATTTCCAATATCAGACACAATTGCATTTAGTTATGTGGAATGCTGTTACGTTATTGAGCAAGATGCCAACTTTCTCTATTATGGAAAACTGTTATTTAGCATTTTCATGCTATATTTGCCTGTCTTATTCAGATATTGAGAGGTGTACTGTCACTAACAATGATAGCGATGCTCCAAAAATTACTTTTATGTGACTTATTCTGTGTATGTACAGGTTTACCACAAGGCAGTTGATCTATTATTTTCTTTAACCAGTATGAACTTCTCCATTGAATATACCTGAATTAATCCTAGTCTGATTTATTTTAAACCATAAATAATCCTTCCTTAATCCATTGGTTTGTGGCCTTTTTTTTTTCTGTAATATTTCTTCTTTACCCAACATTGATTACTAAGAATCACATCATAGAAATGTTATATAAGTACTTGTTTTAATATTGTTTCTCGTTACTGACATTACCTCCTTTTTATATTCCCATTGACCTGATGTGAAAGTTCATTACCAATTATATCACTTGACTGAACAGAAATGTATATGGGAGGCCCTACATTTGGAGAAGGGAATTTGGTTTTACTTGTTACCTGTAATGCTGTCACACTTTTGTGTATTTTTGTGATACCCTCAATTGAAAGGCTGTTCTAGAATCTTATTTATGCTAGCCTGTGGTGGTTTATTAAAATTATTTCATTTGCTTACAATCCTTGTGCATTACAGATCCCGACTGACTTGCACCCAGCAACAAAAAAGTCTTCTTTGGAGACTGTGTTGACGGTACCTTTCCTGTTTCATAGTATTAGTTATGTTTTTCTTTTCCTTATTTGTTTAATTATGTATCCAGTTACTCAACTTTAGTGCTTGATTTCGGAGACGATGTTACTTTAAAAAAATGGTACTATAGGAGATGCCTCATATTTTTCCTTGGAGTATGCTTTAAGACATATATCAATTTGTGACCCCTACATAAGGTCCTCACGTTTCTTATTAATTATCAATTAGTCATCTGAGTGTTGGGGAGCAAATCAATGCACAGGAGCTTTCTTTGGGGTTAGGGATGATCTCTACCATGCCAAGGACATTCAACTACCAAGTTTTGGCTTATATTTTGTTTCCTTACCTTCTTCTGAAATGGAACCAATAAATCCTAAAGGTACATGTTCTAGGTTTCATATTTACCATATTGGATAGACAAGATAGATTAAGATTTTAGTCTGGGTTGGGGAAAAGAGTGGAGGTTTCGTGACCTTGCCCTTAAAGTAAATTTCATCATATTTTCTAAGTGCGGCATGTTTAATTTCGCACCTACTTAAGTAATTATTCATTTACGAGACTCTTATCTGGCAAATAATTCTCAATTGGATTTTATTTAAAGTGGACTAACTCACTAACAGAAGAGCTGGCAGTTTTTTTTTTTTGGGGGATCTTGGTCATATTAAAATCTTTTGTTCGTTGAGTAAGATATAGCCCTATCGATGGAAATTTTGGCTGGCTATTTGAGATATTAAGCTACTGCTCCATGCATGTTGTACGTTTATAATGTGCTATGTATTTGAATTTTGTTATACTGTTTGAAAAATAAAGCTTGAATTGTTTCATTGCTGACGATTTCAGAGAACTTACACTTGAGGGCATTTTTGCAGGTTTTGCATGCAGGTGGAAAATTTGGTGGTTCAAGCAGTGGCTATAGTGTATCAGGTGGATTGCATGGTGTTGGTTTATCAGTTGTTAATGCCCTATCTGAGGTGTCTTTTTTTGCTTTCTACTCTTTTTTATTTTATTTTTTTACTAGGCTTATGAATGGAAGTAGTTGTACTTATCCATTTGGAATCTTGCATTCTCTGCTCAAGTCCCTCTACTTGTTAATACCTGGATTTGTTTACATTAATGCAAGGAACAATCTCTAGCTGTTAGCTGTTATATTTGAATATTTTCAAGCCACTGAAGTTCCAACTTCTAACAATTTGGAATTAGCTTAAACTGCTCATGTTTAATACTATCTATCTGTTAGCAAAAAGTCAGCCTGGTCTGGACTTGTGAAGATTGTCATGTATGCAGCTATGCACCAGCATCATATAAATGAAAGAACTCAAACAACAGTAGGTTGCAAACTTGCAATTGAACTTTCCTATGAAATACCAACCTCATGAAAGCTCTACCTGCTCAATTTTCATTTCTATATTAAGACATCTTGGTAAAAATGTAGTTTCTCAAATAGGGGAATGCATTATAAACATTTTCAGCTTCTGCTTGGTTAGAAGATATATTTGGTCGGTTCTGGTTGAGTGAGCTCTTTTGTATTGTCCATTCTCGTGTCTGGCATGTATCCTTTATTAGGGATAGAATCCCTAGACCCACCTCAAATGTGGTGGGTCTGGTAGAAAACAGCAGCTTTGGTGTACTCGTGTCTCAACCTAGGAGTCTAGGACCAGCTCGCCTAGTATTCCTCCCCCCTCTTTCTCTAAACAAAAAGAAAAACCCAAAAAAATAGGGGAAAAGAATATAAAAGGAAAAAGTGTTAATGTGGGTCTACTTGGGAGCCCTGAACCTGCTGGGTCTGGGGCTGTGCACAGGCTCAGCATTACTTTTAGAGGTGGGTCCTGGGTCGCTAAACCTGCTTCATTTCCGGCACTATCCCTTGTTTGATTTCCCTTAAGTTACTAGTTTTTGCACAACGTTTAAGCACACTGTTGCAGATGCTCAATGCTTGTTAAATGCTTTCTTTTAGTGGGCTCAGGTATTGGTTCTTGTTTTTGGCTTGTGCACAGACCCTTGAAGTTACAGTGTGGCGAAATGGAAAAGAGTATAAGCAGAAATATTCCCGTGGAAGACCTGTGACAAAAGTAGTCTCTAGTGAGCTTCCAGCTGATATGAAAAACCGTCAAGGGACCCGAATACACTTTTGGCCAGACAAACAAGGTAAAATATTTTCTGTTGCAGTTAATTTGGTGAAAATTGCTAATATTCTTTGAAATAATTGATTGTAATTGGGCTTTTCACATTATATACAGTATTCACGACATCAATTGAGTTTGACTACAATACAATATCTGGAAGAATCAGGGAGCTTGCTTTCCTCAATCCTGAGGTATATCATTTCGTTTCTTTGCACTGGTTCGATCATTCTTTAAATATTTTCATTGTAATTCCTTGTGATTTTTTTTACATGTTTCCGTTTTTCTATATTCATGCATTGCATCCTTTCAGTGATTTCTGTACCTTCTGTCAATTGCTCTTCTGGGTGGAGTTTGTATTGTTTGTATGATCCAATTTGTGGCTCTTATTCCAATGAATGGGCAGAGGCAAATCAATCTACCATCTATTTGAAGCTATTTTATTGTGATTGAATTGGTGTTTAGGCTTTCTGTTGTCAAGTGTTAACTTTGGTGATATATGTCTTTGCACTTTTTGTTGTCTATTCGTCACCATGCTAACATGGTTTTATTTACCAAGGACATGTGCTAACATAACTGTTCTCATTCTCTCAATGCACAGGTTACAATTGCATTCGAGAAGGAGGATGTTGACCCAGATAAACGCCTGTATAATGAGTATCGTTATGCTGGAGGATTGACTGAATATGTACAGTGGCTTAATGCTGATAAGGTGAGCTTGATGTGTTCATAACATGTTCTTCATTGATTTGATTGTTCTTTTATTTGACAGAATGGTTATTGTATTTTTAATATATAGAAGGGGCTGAAGGTAAAAGATGAAAACACAACCAATGGCACATTCTTTTCCTTGGACACTAAATTGAATGATGACATGTTTTTCAACTTGTGTACTTTCAGGACTCCCTTGTGCTTTACATGAAGCTTTTTCTAAACTTAGTATTACTGGAGAAAGTGCATCATTTGTTCGCGTGTCATCGCCATCATATTAAATCGAATAGATATATCACGCCCTTTGATTTATTTATGATATTTTGGTCTGGTCAAGTTGGGAGTGTAAAATGGTCTTGTAGATCCCACACCTAGTGTATATGCATTGAATGGGATCTTGTGTACGATGGCAGTTGGCCCATTGTGGTTAAAGACTTAAAGGAGGGATCCCAACATGGTGCACATGCTGTCTGGGTGTGGGATCTCATAGATCATCCAAAACATCAACTATTTAATAAATCAACTGTGCTGCTATGTAGTTCATGGGATGTCTTGATATTTTAAATGTTGTGCAGCGCTCAAAAGATTATCAGAGTCATTGATAAAGTGTACCATTTCGCATAGTTGAAAACTTGAAATTTCTGATTAACAGCATGGTGGAACTTTTATAGAGATGCCCTCAAATGTTCCAATTGATTATTCTTTCAGTTGTAAGAAGCCATTCAGCTGTTATACACGTGTCCACGTTTATTTGATTGTTTCCGAATGGCTATTTAATGCTTATTAAGTGCAACTGGTCGAATTTAGCCATGATATTTTATTATGAGAGGCAACTTACATGTTTCTTTTGGTGTAGAAACCTATTCACGATGTTGTGGGATTTAGAAAAGAAGCAGATGGAATCTCAATTGATCTTGCTCTCCAGTGGTAACAATGTTCCTGTTCCTGTTCTATAAATTATCTTACCTATATCTATATATATGTTTTTGTCATTTGCTTTATGAGATCTAAAGTTTTCCTGTAATTCTCATGGCATCATGTTTATGACAGCCCGACAGCGAGAGGCATGTGATTCTTTTGTTTGACTGAAAGAGAGTTAATTTGGGCCAATTGATTTTTATACAGGTGTTCGGATGCATACTCAGATACAATGTTAGGATATGCCAACAGTATTAGGACCATTGATGGTGGCACTCACATTGATGGTGTGAAAGCTTCATTAACAAGAACCCTCAACAACCTAGGGAAGAAGTCTAAAGTCATTAAGGTATCCTGAAGTATTGGTCTTTCCCGCTTAATTTTTCTTGATAAATATGTTTGCTACAGAGAGTTGATTTCCTTCTTCAGGATAAGGATATTAATTTAAGTGGAGAGCATGTGAGAGAGGGGCTGACCTGTGTGATATCTGTTAAAGTCCCAAATCCCGAGTTTGAAGGACAAACCAAGGTTTTCCGTTGTCTTATTTGTGTTAATACTTAAAGCATTTCTACGAACCAGGAACCAGAATTTTTTCTTATCTGATACAGCCAAAAGGTTCTGTTTACATTATTTATGTTGTCATTGGTTTTGAAAGACAAGACTGGGAAATCCGGAGGTAAGGAAGGTCGTTGATCAAATTATTCAAGAATATCTTACTGAGTACCTGGAGTTGCATCCTGATGTCCTTGATTCAATCCTTTCAAAGTCCCTTAATGCTCTCAAGGTACCTTCTGCATCAGCTTTAAAGTTTGATGCATTTAATGAACCTGCTGTTATCTTAATTACCTTGTACTGGTTGCCCACTTCACATTTGATTTTATCTTTCTTGGAGATAATTTATATGATCTCAATTTATCTTTTGTTTTTAGGCTGCTTTAGCAGCAAAGAGGGCCAGAGAATTGGTGAGACAAAAGAGTGTTTTGAAATCATCATCTCTTCCTGGGAAGCTCGCTGACTGTTCAGCTACCAATCCTGAAGAATCTGGTACCAATTTCTTTTTCACAAGAATTACACTCTGAAGTTTGATTGATTAGAATGGAGATAATAATTTAAGCTCAAAAAAGTGACTTGTGAAAACCTTACTTTTAACATTAATTGTGTAAATAGTAAGGAGCATCAAAGTTGAATTTTGATTCTTTCACTTTACTGTGCATATCTTTTTGTTTTTGTGTCGCTATAATGTGGAACATGTGTGGACACACATGAAATGTCATGGACAATGGTGATGGGAAAGCAATGCAGTATCCATAGAGCATTGATAGTCTAAAACGATGATTATGATATGGGATGATGACTTTGGGATGGATAATAAAACATCGAAAGTGCATTAATGTATAAATGACCATTGGCATTAATCAGATTTTAGTCGAGGACAAAACACCATCCAGAGCTATGTCATGAGCTCATATATAATTTGTAAGTTTAACCTGTACTTACATTATTCACTGTTTCAATTTCTGAAAAATGTTCAGAAATATTCATAGTTGAGGGGGACTCAGCTGGTGGAAGTGCTAAACAGGGTCGTGATCGGAGATTTCAGGTGATACTTTAATTTGCTGTGCAGTTAAAGTGGTAATTTCCCCCTCACACTATATTGTCAAAGTCCTGCTAAATTGTGAAATCTGTGTAATGAGTTCCTATTTTCCGCACATTGTAGTACCTTTTTGGACATGGAGCTCCTATCCAATTTGGAACAAAATGGATCCTTTAGTCTGGATTTGTATCATATTTCTTTTTTCTGTC
The DNA here is from genome assembly GCA_001909325.1 of Ruellia speciosa. Classification (NCBI taxonomy): domain Eukaryota; kingdom Viridiplantae; phylum Streptophyta; class Magnoliopsida; order Lamiales; family Acanthaceae; genus Ruellia; species Ruellia speciosa. Next base: position 8,283 of record MAYD01451359.1, read on the forward strand.
CGAATGTGGAAAATTAAAGGGGCAGAGCCCAACCATGGTATTCTTTTCCTGGCAACCGAGGTTAGAAGGACCTGGTCTAAATCACGTCTAGTAATATTGAAGAATGACCTATATAATTGTTTAGTTATTGACCTCAGCCAGTTGAAATTTTCAGATCCAGATTTTATTTATAACACAGATAATTTGTTTAGTTGCTATAAATGGTTGCCCAGAAGTCCTGGATATATTTAAACTATGCCATCAATTTAATTACAACATGCTTGATTTGTGAACACATCCAGGCTCTCTATACATATTCTCAATTTTTTTCTTAGAATGGAAAAAGGAGTGTGAAAATTTGAAGCAAAATATATTAATGTCATACAGGCTGTACTTCCTTTAAGGGGTAAAATTTTGAACATTGAAAGAAGGGATGAAGCTGCAATGTACAAGAATGAAGAGATTCAGAATCTTATCCTCGGATTGGGTCTTGGAGTGAAGGTTTTTTTCTTCTTTTGGTAACCTAATTTCCTTGATGACTCTAGCTTTCAAGTTTCTGCATTGAGGCCCCTTCACTTTCAGGGCGAAGATTTTCGGAAGGATTCTCTCCGATATCACAAAATCATAATTTTAACAGATGCCGATGTTGATGGTGCTCACATAAGAACATTGTTATTAACCTTCTTCTTTAGGTATCAGGTATGTAATCTGATGCCTGGACCCCTTTCTGCATAATTCGGTGCAACTCAACATACTAGACTATATAAATTGCTTGGACGGAACTGAATGGTTTCTACACCTTACAATAGAGATATTTGTGTATGTATAACTGTGTATATGTGTGTGTATCTGTTTGTTTTGTGGGTTATATTCACAACTTAGTTTATATTTGGGGATTTATCGATCTACAGAGAGCTTTGTTTGACGAAGGTTGTATTTATGTCGGCGTACCACCTTTATACAAGGTATCTTTGTAACTGACTTCAGAAGAGCTTTATTTTTCCTACTGATCTATGGATTTCATTAGGGGTTCTAACTGGACCTACTGATTTTCAGGTTGAAAGGGGAAAGCAAGCGTACTATTGCTATGACGAGGCAGAACTCCAAACAGTTCGAAGGTCATTCCCTTCAAATGCATCGTTCAATATTCAGAGGTTTAAGGGTAAGCTTCCTTAACATGCCAACAAGATCATAGTTGTTAATGGCGCAGGCTCAGCGCCATGGCTTGGGCAACATGCACCATACAACTATTTGTGCATAAAAATCAAGACATTCCTACTTTATACATCTATTTACATGAAAGTGGGTGTCGGGACTCGGGTGCTTATTTATTAGATTAAAAATGTGAAAAATCCAGGCTTGGGGGAGATGATGCCTGCTCAGCTATGGGAAACGACATTGAATCCAGAGACTAGACTTCTCAAGCAATTAAAAGTGGAGGATGTGGCTGAAGCCAACATTGTTTTTTCATCTCTCATGGGGTCTCGGGTAAGCAGATCACAACAACATAAACTATATTTTTCTTCTCTATGAGGAACAACTATTTGTGTTGGAACAATTAATAGTAGTTATACATATGAAATGATGAATTTCTTAGCCAACTGAAACTTTTAGGTGAGAGATTTAATATGATATCAAAGCGGGAGGTTCTATGTTCCAACCATACGGATTTATTTAAAAAAAAGGTGCATCACATGTAAGGCTTTGTGAAAGAATCTTGTGTGCACATGAGACGACATGCTGAAGGAATTAATAAT
>MAYD01453626.1:0-12623 GCA_001909325.1 Ruellia speciosa
AAAAAAAAAAAAAAAATCTACAATAGTATTACAAGTCACTAAGAAACCACTATTTAGGACTTGTTGGACAATTAGTTGTTAGGTGGTAGTGGTGAGTTAGTGTTAAAACCTAGTTTGACTATGAATTGTTTATATTTACTGATTTTGTAAATAGTTGTTTCTAGTAGAAATATGAAAAAAAAATCTATAGAAATATACATAAATTAGCTTTTTAAGGCCTAACTATTCACCAAACACCATTAATAGCTGTTTGAACAAGTAAAACAACTAAAAGCTAATCAAACTTAAACATTGTTTTAAAAAGCATTTGCCAAACACCCTCCGACTATTTACTACATCATCATCATTATCATAATCTTTAGCTCACTATGCTTGATTACTTGTATGGATGACATGTTGCTATTTTGTTTAATGAAGACAATATTTTCCTCAGAATCTAAATATAACGTGTGTCATCTAATAATTCCATTCCCATTCTTTCTAACCACAATAAGGGTTATTTTGCCCCTCTGTTCAAGCCTCTCATTGTCAAGCTCTGGCTTACATCGTACAACAATCTGATCAAATGGACCTGGACTCAATCCAGTGGAAAACAATATCATAAATCCACAAAAGTTTACATCACAGAAGTTATAACCATCTGAAATCCACTAAATTACAATATTCTTGCTACAGCTATAAATGTTTAACGCAAAAGAGATTGAATCAATATTTCGATCAAACACACCAAACAGAGCAGTCAATAAGTAAATCTTACCGAACCAGAGCGGCAGACGTAGACATTATCTGTTAGCTGCGTGATTTTATCCGATGCCCTATTCGCCACATACATTCCTGCAATATCAGTTTCTCTTCATACGTGGTCACAACAACAAACCCTAGATGTTAACGAAAACCCAATCTTAATTAAAAATAAATAAAAAAATACTAAAAACCCTTTAGCGACTGTGTTACCGGTACTGGTGCGGGAATCCGCCCCGAGAACAACGCCGCCGTCGTAGGTGACGCCGATGATGGTAGTACCCATGGAATGTGGAGCATCGAAATCCGCGGAAGTCAGGTCCATGGTTGTTGAGAAGGAGATGGAAGGAATGCAATTGAAGCAGTGCAGATTAACCAGAAACTGGAGAGATCCCTAACAAGTAACACAATTGGGGCAAGAATTTGAAGCGGAAAGGAATAAAAATGGGTGTTTCGTGCAGCGGAAGAAGCACTGATGAAAAAGTCGTTAAATAGCATATTGGCCCCTAGATTTTCTGAATATTAGTAACTGTCCCGTTTCAAAGTTTAACCCTCATCTCATTTTTACAATTTTACCCCTCATCTCATTTTACAATTTTTATTTCTAAAAATTATTTCAACCAAAAATTGATATGTTCCAGTAAAAAGTTTCACGAGAACTTAAAAAATAAATGATCACAGACACAACATTAATTGAGATTACAAATAATCAATTTTTTTTTAAAATAAAATTTAAAGAATTAAAAACAATCAGAAAAATATTCTAATGAAACATAAAAAAATGAATGACTAACATTAATTTTTTTAGAATTATAAACAATCGAATATATTTTAAAAACAATTGGGTTGAAGGAGAATCTAGCCTAGACTCCGCAACCTTAAAACTCGCCCAGGCCCGGGTAAAGGAACCTAGGCCTTAGCGAGTTTTGAGATTGTTGTAGCTTAGGCCCGGTAAATTTTCCTTCAGCCAATTTTTTTTTAAAAAAAAATTCGATTGTTTGTAATTCTAAAAAATTAATTGTAATCATGTAAATTTTTAGGTTTTATTAGAAATTTTTTCTGGGTGTTTTGTAATTTTTAAAATTTTATTTAAGAAAATTTTCAATTGTTTATAATTCCAATTAATGTCGTGTCATGATTGACTATTTTCAAAATTTTCGTAAAATTTATTACTTCAACATATCACTTTTTGATTGATAGGATTTGTTTATTAGTATGAAAAAACGGAAGGAGTAAAAATGTCTAAAAAAACGTTATATAGTAAAAAAGTGGTGAATAGTAATTCACTTAAAAAATTTGGTAACCCACATAAAAACATCCTTTTTCTCATAAATTTCCAAAAAATCAAACAAAAATACTATTAAAAAAAACTCTCCAAAAATGCAACTAAACATCACTTGTATACACTTTAAGAAGTTTAGTTCAAAAACGACTTTGGCTTTTACAACAAATTTTTTTGGGTCTCCACCTTTTACAATATTTTTTTTTTGAGTAAATCAAATAAAGCAACATAAAAAATAGTTACTCTCTCTTGGCGCCACACCCATCCCATCCGCCCAAAGCGCCCACCGAACCTACGCTTGACAGCTCGTGCCAATGAACCTCCCTTTGTTAATTAATAATAATACTATTAGATTGTTATCATTTAATTATTTTTTATATATATTTTTATTTCTTAATGTATTTTATTGAATTTTTTATAATTAATTTTAGAATTACACTAATTTAAAAAAATAATAATTATTTTTATATGAATAAAAAATTATATTTATTCTCATGTAACCCACGAGGTCACAAACTTAGTAAAAAAAATGTGGCATGCACCTCAAATTGAATCCAATAATTCATGAATCTAATTTCATTAACTAGCAAACTATTTTCAAGAGAAACTAGGACTAGCAACTGGGAAAATTTCTCTCCGATTTAACCCAATTCAGCTAACAAAAAGCTACCAAACCCAAGAAAGAAAAGAAAAAATTACTTCAACCAATATATCCTGTGTCCTAACTAACCTAATTTAATTTACGAAAAGAAAGATCCCTACAATTTTTTACACATCAATCGTCTTGCAATTATCCGACGATTTTCACGACGAATCAGCGGCTTTACAAGAATAGTTTTGCATAATCTCATCGATCCTTCCCACGACTTCTTTGACGTCGGGCCTCTTGTCCACTTTCGTCTGGCAACAATCTAGCCCAATTTTCAGCAATTTCATCATTTCTTCACGGCAATTTGTCGTCCCTTCCATTTCCTTGTCGAACAACACCTCCGCGCCGCCGTTGTCGCCACCACTCCGGATTACCGAATCAGCCCATGTTGCCAGGTCGATGTCGCTGCCGCTGCCTTGTTGGAACAAGTTGGACGGGAATCGTCCCGTTAGGGTTTCTAGGATTAGGATCCCGAAGCTCCAGACATCGGTTTTCCGGGAGATACGGTGGCTGTCCTTGTACTCCGGCGACTTGTACGATATCATGTGCTCCGGCGCGTGCTCCTGGTTCACGACGGGACCCAGGCCATAGTCTGTTAAGAGAGGATTGAACGCCGCATCGAGGAGGACGTTGGAGGATTTTAGATGGCCATGTGGCGTCGTCAGGCTGGGCAAGGAGTTGTAAAGGTATTGAAGCCCCTTGGCGATTCCAGCGATGATTCTTAGCCGCGTTGGCCAGTCCGGCTGGGGGTGGCCGCGGGAGCGGTTTCCGTGGAGCTGAACAGCCAGGCTGAAATTCTCAATGTACCTGGTTACTAAAAGCTTCTCCTCTTTCGTATAATAGAACGCCACGATTGAAAGGATGTTCTCGTGGTTGAGCGCGCCGAGCCGCCGCATGTGCTCGAAGAACTCCTGTCGGCCGACGTTGTTCATGTATTTGAACCGCTTCACCACCATGGATTTCCCGTGGCTTAGCGCGGCTTTGTAAGTCGAACCAAATACGCCGCTGCCAAGGACCTCCGCCGACGCCTTTAGCAAGTCCGTCATGTCGAATTGCTCGTCATCGTCGCGGAGGAATGTTAACCTCACGACTTGCTTGTCGCTCTCCGATGTAGATGAAGATGTCAATGATTTTGGCAGGGTGTGTCGGCCTTGTTCTATATCGGTAGTTTTTTGCTGGCACTCCACTGCTGAAACGGCAAGCTTAGGTCCTATCGGCACCTGATTCGGGTCCGGTGGATTTTTCTTACGACAGAGGAGGATTATGACCACGGCGATTAATGCCATTGTCGCTGGCCCCACGGCGATTAATGCCACTGCGACTATAGTCGCTGCTGCGGTTTGCCTCGGGCCGTGGTTAGGGCACGAGTGCAAAGGCGCCCCGCAGAGGCCTTTATTCCCTATTTGACAAAGAAGAAAATGATCAATTACTATACATTATACACACATTCACTCACACACACACTCACACACACATATATACATACATATTTGATTTTCAGTTCTGACCTGAAAAGGAGGAAACATCAAAACGACGGAGGCTGTGAGGAATCTCTCCGGCCAAGTTATTCCGTGAAACATTGAATACTACCAACCTATCGGGAGGAAAATTGGGGATTCCTCCTTCAAATTGATTCCTTTCGAGCCTCAGGTCATCCAACCTGGGCAGCATGGTGAGTGTTGGCGGAATCATGCCGGAGATCCTATTACCGGCCAAATGTAGCTTCTTCAGCGACGCCATTCCGGCGAAAGCCTCGATAGGAATCTCGCCGGAAAAACCATTATTGGACAAATACACACGTTTCAAGGCGCTAATCCTGGAGAATTCCGGAACGGTGTCCTGGAAATTGTTGCCCATTAAGCTGACAACCCTCAGACTATCCAATTTGGCGAGGGATTCGACATCGATCATCCCACTCAATCCCATGTTTTCAAGCTTGAGGCCCCAAACCCTACCTTGGTCGCACAAAACACCGGTCCAATGGCTTCTCCCCTGTGTGCTGCCACGACAGGGCGGTTGGGAAGCATTCCATTGGGAGAGGGCAGTGTTGTTCTCGAGAAAATCTCTAAAATTGACAAGAACGAGGGCGTCGAATTCAGCATTATCAACGAAAGAAACAATATGATTTGGGAGATGAAGGAGGAGGGTACAGAGGAGGATGGGGAAGGTGGAAGTGGATTGGTAGGGGAGTTTGAGAGCCATGTCTAGGAGGGGTGGGGCGCGCAGGCGGGGTGGTGCGCGCCCAAGGGAGGGAGTAGACACCTGGAAATGGGGAGGGAATTAGAGGGGAAGGGCGGCGACAAGGGTGGTGGACTGCTGATGGTGGGGAGAAATGGCCGCTATTTTCATTTTTGAATCATCAGCGTTGTGCGGTGTGCCTTTTAATTTGGAAAAAGAAGTTTAAGGGAACTGACGGGTGTTGGGGGCCACGGCCACTTGTCACTTGACTTCACCCTTTTTTTAGAGGAATTAGATTATACTAACCGGACTGTTTTTTAAAACAGGACAAAAAAAAAAAAACTTGAATTGAAGCTTAGCTTACAAACTAGTACTGCCATTTTAATTGTTATAATTAATTCAATAAGTTGATTATGATAAAATGTTTGTTAAAATTATTTTTTTATTTTATAGATATGAAAAGAATTGGGCTAACCACTTTTATGGTCCCCTAAGTAAGGATGGGTTGAAGTTTTGATCCTATCATATTTTTTTTTTCAAATTTAGTCCTGCACATTTTAAATTCATAGCAATTAAGTACTTTGGCAACCAGAATTACTTAATGGGCTTGGTTCTCCAACGTGGCACATACACGGCATTTATTTGAGGTCAAGTGAAACCCTTTTATGCCATGTATCCTAATTGGGAGGAAAAAGTAAGGGGACTATAATTGCCAACCCCACCCAAACACCATTTCATTGAGGGAGCATTGAAGGACTAAAAGTTCCCTCTTTACAATAAACCATGGGTCTATCAAGGGAACATTGGAGGATGTCAAAGCTATTCTACAATTTCGCCAATGGGTAGGTCATTTGGTGCGCGTACTCAATCGTCGATGCCCAGCCACCTCATTTGCAATTGCCACCTTCTTGCCCTACTGTGAACTTTGTGGACCACCCGAAATCCCGGTCGTCAATTCCTTGTTTGCATAAACTATGGGGTAAGGTTCAAACTTGTGCATTTTTCCTTTAAAATAACAGTATTTGTGTCTGATTTCGTGGGCCTTTGTTTAAGAGAAGAATGGAGCAACTTTTCATTTCTTCCAATAGTAAGACAACGAGATGGGTCCGAGAGAGAAGACGGTAATCATAGGATTACTTAGAAGAAAGGGGTAGTTAGAGGAGGCAAACATTGGGTTGAGGAATGAAAATCTCTTGATAAGAAGTGAAATTGAGGTGTTGAGGCTTCAAATTTAGGATTTGAAGATTGAAAATGAAGGGTTAATCCTGCAGGCTAATTTGATGAACCAAGGGTAAGAAGCAGAAGAAGGGGGCTGGATGAAGAAAATACAGGGGATGGGGTTGATGTTGGTGAGCTCTGCAATTTTGTTTGTCATTTTGGTAGTGTGTTGTGGGTGGTTCAACTGAATCATTTCAATGGTGTTGGTGTGGGATGACTTTTCGTTAAAATGAATATGCTTTTGATATATTTTATGTATTAGAATGTGCTAAAAGGTGGAACAATGTTGTCGGGTAGATGTTCTTGTCTTGTTTTCTTGTGGTGGGGGTTGATGTATGGTTATTTTGTCCATTTTCTTAGATGTGGCAAATGAGCAATAGAAACAAATATATGGTAAGCCTTGTTGATTATTGTCTAGTCAATGACATTGGTTTCATTTTATTGAAAACACACGTCTTCTGTTACATCCTCAAAATAGTGAAGAGAATACACTAAAAAATACAATACATGATAAATAGCTCATGTCTAAAGTCATTCATTGTGAAATTATTTACATTTGTACAAGCCAAAAAGCACTTTACATTGACTACAAAAGGATTGAGTTCATCAACAATATAGACAAAATCCAAAAGATAAGTTGTCCTTGCATATAAAATCCGCCCAAAATTCACAACATAGTCCAAAAGTGTAAAATGAAACTAGTTGGTTTTCTTGGTTTGAATAGAAGTAGCAACACTTTCTTGGGTTGAAATGACATTGCAAATTTGCTTACTAGTGAAAATCCTAAGCCCTCCAACATATGTTTTTGCAAGGGTAGGTGACTTAATGAACTCCCCTGAGATAGAAATCATTGATCGTACATCTTAGGCCATTATTTGAAGGTTCTAGTTGGCATGCAAGAACTAGCCTCGATAATTAGCTCGGTGTCTGGAAGCACCTCTTTCTAAACTGTTGGGGGATCTTTTCGAAGCAATGGAGGCAAAATATTAACTTTTATTGAAGACCTAAATGGAATATTACATAACCCCTGCAATAAAAAATTCAATCTAAGTATCTATGCTCTTAGAAAGGTAACCATATTTTCACAAAAAAAAACTTAATTAGAGGTGAACTAATTTGGTTTAACATCTTCACATGTGACTTGGACTGATTGAATATCATCATTACTCGGTTGCTCGGTGTCATTGTACCCAATCACAAACTCACCATCTCCTAGTCCTCATTCAAATGTGCAAGTCCTCATGTTGTGACCCAGTTCCACAAATTGCATATGTTCTCTTGCGTTTAGTATTTCTCTTTACTAATGATTTCAAATGGTTAAAAGGACAGTGTGAAAATTGGCAATGCAACACTAATTCATAGCACTACAACTTGGCAAAACATTCCATCTCATACAACATTTGGCTAGATTAAACCACTAAAAATTGGTAAAATCTGTAATGTCCATTTTCCTCATCTGCCCTAACAAGTTCCACATTCATTGGATCCTCATTATTTGCCTTCAACATACAACAATACAACATCATTTGATGCTAACATATGGTTATGATAACTAAAAAACATTAAATAAACAAAATCTGAATTAAGTACATGTGTATTTTCATTAATTATAGATACATGAATATGATCATTTATGCCATTGTTGTCTCCTTGAAGGTTCAATTCAGATGACTCCATTATTTGCACTGAATGTAATTGAACTTGTTCACTGGATTCCCTCTCAATGATTTCTTGTTGAACCTGTTCTGCCATAGATTTTGGGACGTGCATTGTAACAGACTCAACTTGTTATTCTTATTGATTTGTGTGTTTTAATTGGTACTATGAAGATCTGCTTAAACCTTCGACTTTGGTAGTAATTATCAAATCGAAGGAACTTATATCTGTTTATTCAGTACCCTAACAATGAAACTTCATGTATCATACTGCCAATGATGAAGAAATAACCAGTGCTGGGAAAGGAACTTATATTCATTTATCAATGAAGATTTATATCTTGAAATGAACTAGCAACATATCCATTCCTTGATTTTTCTTTTTGACAAATGCTAAAAGGGTTAAACCAAATTGTCTATTCAAAGATGCGGTGTGTCTTGTCTCCTTTGATTTGTTTAACACTAATTACTTGCAAATTTAATAGTACTGTGTTGTTTAAACACATTATGTATGTCTCACTTCATATAAGGAAATGTCATAGGCGCTTTGTAAGAAAATGTCTCTCTTTGTGTATTTCACTTTATATATTGTGCTCCATCAGATGTGTTAATATCACAACTGTGTTGTGGTTTTCTGATACCTCACTAGAAACGATGTATTTTCCCCACTTTGCACATGTTATTCATTGCCAATTATTGCATTATAGAGAATTTGAGAAAGTAAAAGTGCTTACTTTTGCTATTGTTGGTATCTATCTTCATTTGACTTATTTGGAGCATATTTGAGGGGTTTTTGTGAGTTGTGTTAGTAGGGTTGGTTGAAGCCACGAACCTTGGATGGAAAGTAGAGGAAAATTGGGAACCAACAGCCACTCGTTGGCATGGGCCGCTGGCTCAGGCAGGCGGCCTGGGCCGGCAGGCTAGGCGCTGCTTGGGCCAGGCAGGTGGCATTGGGCCAGATGAGGTCCGTTTTGGGTTGCGTTTCGAAATTGGCATAGGTTTGACCTTATGATAAATTGCACACTGAGCAACAAATGCTGCTATATCCTTTTTCATCCCCGGCCACCAAAGCTCTGCTTCAGATCTTTATAGAGTTTGGTTCCACCCGGATGTACCGAGTACGGGGTTTCGTGTGCCTCTTTCAGTATTAGTTGCTTCAACTCTGTATAATCACTTGGTATACACCAGCGTCCCTTGAATTGGAGACTACCATCACTGTGGGTTGCAAAATCTGCTCTGGCCTCGCCCTCAAGAACTGTCTCTCTGATTCTGGCCAATTTCTGATCTGTCAGCTGCTTCTGAATAATATCTTAATAAAGCGATGGAGTAATGATCAAGCTGTTCAGCTGCCCCATATCATATTCTGAAATCTGAATGTCCATATTGCGGAGTTCATTTCCGATTGCATTGTCAAATGCTACTTTTTTTCCCATCACGCGGTATGATTTTCTGCTTAGTGCGTCGGCAACCACATTTGTCTTTCGCTTGTGATAGATGATCTCTGTACCGTAGTCCTTTACTAATTTCATCCATCTGCGCTGTCGAAAATTGAGTTTATCTTGAGAGAAGATGTACCTCAAGTTCTTATGATCTGTGTATATCCTGCTTTTGACACCATAGAGATAGTGTCTCCAAATTTTTAGCACATGGATAACTGCTGCCATTTCTAAATCATGAGTGGGGTAGTTTTCTTTATGTTTCTTGAGCTGTCGCGATGCATAAGCAATCACCTTCCGGTTTTGCATGAGCACACATCCAAGACCATTCTTGGAAGCATCCGTATAGATATCATAATCTACACCCTCAACTGGTAGTGTCAAAACTGGTGCTCTGATCAAACGGTTCTTCAATGTCTGGAAAGCTCTCTCGCATGCTTCGTCCCATTTGAATGGAACATCTTTCTTAATCAGCTGTGTCATAAGCTTAGCAATCCGAGAGAAGTTCTCAACAAATCTTCTATAATACCCGGCAAGCCCTAAGAATGAACGGATGTCGGTCACGTTCCTCGGTGTCTGCCAATCTCTAAACTGCCTCAATCTTGGATGGATCCACTGAGATCCCTCCTTCTGTCACAATGTGCCCCAGGAAGGCAACTTTGTTTATCCAAAATTCACATTTGGACAGCTTCGCATAAAGCTGATGATCCCTCATGGTCTGTAACACTGCCCTGAAATGCTGCGCATGGTCTTCGTGACCCTTTTGAGTAGATCAATATATCGTCAATGAACACTACTACAAATCGATCCAAAAACTGCTTGAAGACTCGGTTCATCAAGTCCATAAAACTGCAGGTGCGTTCGTGAGCCCAAACAGCATCACGGTGAATTCGTAGTGTCCATATCTGCTGCGAAAAGTTGTCTTCGGAATGTCCTGCTCTGCGATGTGTAACTGGTGATATCCTCATCAGAGATCAATCTTTGAGAACACTTTCGCCCCTTTGAGTTGATCGAATAGGTCGTCGATCGTGGGCAATGGATATTTGTTCTTTACTGTTGCCTTGTTCAGTTCTCTGTAGTCGATGCACAATCTGAAACTGTCGTCTTTCTTTTTCACAAACAGTACTGGTGCGCCCCACGGAGATCCACTAGGTCTGATATATCCATTGTCGAGTAGTTCCTTCAACTGTTCATAGAGTTCTTTCAACTCTGCTGGTGCCATGCGATACGGTACTTTATGAATCGACTTCGTCTCCGGAACTAAATTGATCGTGAATTCTATTTCTCGAACTGGCGGCATGCCTGGGATCTCTTCTGGAAATACGTCTGGAAACTCTCTGACCACTGGTCGGTTCTCTAAGCCTGTCAAGTCTAAGTTCAGGTCGAATATTGAGCATAAGAATACTGGATATTCTTTTCTGATCATTGCGCCAAAACTGACTGCTGATATGACCTTGACTGTCGGCTCTTTTGGAAACTGTCTATACGATACCTTCTGCCCTTTCGGTCCCTTTAGTGTCAACTTTTTGTCCCGACAATTGATGTGTGCCTGATACTGTGCTAGCCAATCCATACCCAGAACTGTATCGAAGTCTGTCAGAGGGAATTCTAATAGGTTGGAAGGGAAGTCTACCTCACCTATTCTAATGGGAACATCTGGGTATAATCTACTGCAAGGAATGGCCTCGCCGGATGGCAGTGCAACTACCGTCCGAGTTTCTAAGGGTAACATTAAATTACACAAGGAAGAAAATCTAGAGGAAATGAAGGAACATGATGCGCCGGAATAAAAAAAGAATGAATGCTGGACGACTGATAATGGAAAATGTACCGGTGATAATGTCTACGCGGTTCTCTGCTTCCGTTCAGTTGATCACATTGAGTCTGCCCCCATGCTGATTCAGAGCCTGTATCGGCCTCTTCCCTTTGTCCATATGCTGTCTGGGCTGATTCTGCTGGTACTGATTCGACTGATGCTGGTACTGATTCGGCTGATACTGGTACGGAATTTGATTCTGCCCCGGCCTCGGGCGTAGAGGATAAGGACATGCGCGAATCATATGTCCCTCTTGTCCACAGTTGAAACATGTGAGCGGACTACCATTGCATTTCACTCCAATGTGACTCTTGCCACATTTCTTACATCTGGTTCCCGATGCTTCTGACTGAATCGTCTTTCCCTTGAATTGATTCTTGTTCCAGTTCCTGTCCTTTCGGTTCCTCTGATGATGACCACCACCATGGTCTGGCCTCACTGCCTGAAGTGGTTGGGCATCCATCACAATGCCCTTTTGTTTCTTTGTTGCGCGGTCATTCTGGATCCTTTCCTGGTATGACTGATCCGATCTACGGGCTTGGTTCACTGCCCGTTCATACATCTCCTGGACTGTGGTAATCCCCAAAGCTGAGATTACATTTTGGATGTGAGGAAGCAGATCTTCCTCAAACTGTTCTGTCAGGTATTCCTCATTCTTGCATCCGTCTGGCATGTATCGGGATAACTCGGTGAATTTCGCATGGTACTCGGCAACTGACATGCCCTTGGTTTGCTTTAGTTTCTTGAATTCGTCAAACTTCATCTTCCTCATGAAGACGGGATAGAAGCGGTTTCTCAAATCTGTCACCAAACTGTTCCATGTGCACTGGGGGTCATCTTGCTTGTCTGTCTTGACCATGTCCCACCAAAAGCGAGCTTCACCATCGAAGTAGTGAACTGCTATGTCAACCTTTCTGTTTGTCGGACATTCAGCAACCCAGAAAGATCCTTCCATACGACTAATCCATTGTTCCAGTTCTGCTGGATCTGTGGTGCCTCTGAACCGTGGAGGATTCGATCTGGCAACCTCTCTGAATGGGTTCGGTACCCGCACTGGGTTCAACCTGTGAACAAATTCCATAAACTGGGCGAACTGATCGCCACCCAGTGCATTCTGCACATTGGGTTGATTCACATTCGGTTCTGCGGGAGGTACGTTTCCCACTGACTCTTCCTCGTGGTGTTCCTCATTGACCACATTGTCATGAACACTAGGAGCAACCCTAGGGGCTCTACGAGGAGGCATCTATAAAACAACAAGAACGAAGTGCTTGTTAGTGCCAACGACCCAATTTGCACATGTGGAAGGGAAAGTACCACAATGACACTGACGTTCATACAAGAATCAACCACAACAGAAAAAAAAGTCCTATAATCTAGAACCCCCACTCTCCTTATAAGTCTAGACCAAAATTTTATTGCCCATAACACATTGGGTTTCAAATTTTATTCCAAGTATAAGAGCACATACGCTCTGATACCAACTTGTGACGCCCCGATTTCCATAAACCGGACACGTCACCGCCACACTTAACTTATAATAGAATCCAGGGCCTAATCCCATTATAAGCTCTATGTTCAGGCTAAACATGATCTAATCCTATCAGAGTACACTGGATTTTAGGAACCACGGTCCCCTCTGATCGCA
>MAYD01454878.1:0-11121 GCA_001909325.1 Ruellia speciosa
CAGTTTCCCATCCATTAATTTGCTTAAAAGTGAGCACTACATTATGGTAAGATGATGATTGCATCCAAGTAAAGTACTGACAGATAACAGATTCAAGCCTTCGGTTTGGTACGTTCAATCTATCTCCTGCTTTCTACTAATTAGTGTGATATAACTATGTTAAGCTACCCTTTCCCATCCAATTTCCACCACATTGACATTCGTAAGGACAAGTTCCACATAACACTACAAGCCCACAGAAGCATATTCTCTTGCACACTATAAGAACTATAGCAATGACGAAATACACAAGCAAATGAACCAAGCTCACTCACCAGAGGAAGCAAGATAATCCATAAGAACCGTATAAGTGTGACAATTTGGTGAGAGCCCCGATTCAAGCATCTCCTTGTACACGCCAGCAGCCTCATTCACCCTTCTATGATCAAACAATATCTTCATAAAAGCCGTATATGTCACAACCGTAGGACGGCATCCCTTGGCCCTCATTTCCTTCCACAATTTAATTGAACCATCAATATTCCCATCATTCGACACCCAATGCATCAACGAAGTGTAGGTAACAACGTCAATTTTAACCCCTTTCTCATTCATTTGGTCAAAGACATACATCATCGACGAAATCCGCCCGGCTTCCCCAAAGATATCCAGCATTGTCGTAAATGTATACTGATCGTGCTTCAAATTTCTCCTCCCGGACACCCAATTGAAAAAAAGCCACGCCTTTTCCATCGGAGGGTGCGCCTTGAGGACTTGATTGACAGTGAACGAATCCCATTTGATTGGGAGACTCTCCAGCTGCTCCTGAGCGGAATCCCAGGTCGAATACTTCAGAATGTTGTAAATCTTTGTGATCTTTTCCCGGGCGTATATTTGGGGCTCTTCGATCGGTTTCTTGACTGAAGCTCTTGGACAGAGGCGGTTGTCGGTCCTTCGGGGGGTTCGCTCAATGGACTTCCGATGTCTGGCAATGTTCAGCGAGAGAAAACGCTGGGTGAGCAATGGAAACAAGAAAGGCTTACACTCCTGGAGGAATCGACGGGAAATGGGGGATGAAAACATGGAGAAGAGACCTTCATCTGGAGCAATCAAGTGATCATTTGTTCGGATTGGATTGAGGGGGAGAAATATTCAGGAACCCTAATTTTGATCGTGCGTCCAGGAAATTGAAGAAACGGGTGCCGGTATCCGATTGGCGTCGTTTTGGAGTTCCCTGGGGGATCCCCTGCAGTAGTAGTTCCCCTGGATTGCGATTATGTAATGCGGTGGCGCCGTCGTGGGCCTGGCGGCAGCGGGCGGTGGCGATTCGTTACTGTTGCTCTGCCCCACGTCAACCACAAAATAATCGAAGCAGACATGTTTGGGCCGAACATATATTGGGCAGTTTCTTAGTGGGCTTATTTTACCGGGCTACTAGTGCTCTTTTACAAAATAAATATTTGTGGGCTAGGCCCACTATAGTATATCCAAACAAACCCATCATTCTATATAATTTTTTTACTTTACACTGAGAACAAACAAATTTATAAAAAAATGCATAAAAAGATTGCACTGTTTGGGAGCAATTTAGGGACCAATCAATCGATTCAATATATGCTCATGAATAATACATCACTTAATGCTATTGCTAATATGCTCCCGAAAATGGGAGAAATTTTAAAAAATAATGGAAAAATACTCCCCGATGGAGTTGTGATGAGTGTTTGTATACCTACTCACTGTTGCAGCAGAATTTGCTGCTTTCCAAACTATGCTAGTGTCAACTGGCAAGTCCCAAATGAAGAAGCCCTGGGTTGCATTTGGTCACAAGGCATTCCCAAAATCATCCATATTACACTCATTACATTCACGAATGAATCAAAGGTGATTCTTGCCTAACATAACCATCAAATCAAGAAGCTCAAGTTTGACATGAGATTGAACTTGAAACTGCTACAGTAGAGTTTGAATTTTTCATGTTCGAATCAAATATCAAACAACTCGATGCCTTCTTTGAGTTGCGCACCATGTATGTGTGTTATTCAAGCACTCAATTATTAAAAGTGAATCGCTATTTTCCATTCCATTTTTGTACGCATCACCTCCCTTTTAGGTCATTTGTACACCAACACCATTCAAAATTTCATTTCTCTAAAAAATCACTATGAAATACGGAACGCAAACTCGGTAAATTGAAGCTTGAAACATCTGGAATTTGTGATGAGGCCATTAATCAGAACGTGATGAAATTCTTAAATGTTTGAAACGTAAAAAATGGAAAAAAAGGGGGGGGGAGCGATAAATAGCAACACCCTTATTAAAAAGATAGTTAGCCTAACAAATTTCACCAACTTACCCAATAAGCTTAATTTCCTTTTACACAACGGCAACAACAATTGATATCCAACAACAACAGTCAAAGATGATCAACAAGAACAACAGGCTTAATTTCTTTCTACACAGTGTCAACAATAACTGATGCCCAATAACAAAAGAATAACAACAAAATTTAAATGTGGTCAGCAAAACAAATTTCACAAATTTACACAAATAGCCTTAATTTACTTTTATACAACAACATCAAAAATTAATGCGAAGAAACAACAATAATAACAAAAATTAAAGGTGGTTAATAACAACAAAAGTCAAAGGTGATCTTCAATAACAATAACAAAAGTCAAAGATCAAAGCGGTCAGTGTTACACGATGATAACAACAGTCACAATAGTATGAAAATGACTAAAATGGCCCTCAATAATTAGAACTAGCAAATTTAACAGTAATGCAACGACCAATTGAAACCCATCCAACAACTAAAACTCAGCAAAATATCCGCTCCCAAAGCCTACTCACTCAATTACATATTAATTGTTACCGGAAAAGAATAGTCACACCAATTTTTTTTTTCTTGTGACAATTTTCTCAAGCTCGATTATTGAGCCTGATTGAGCATCTTGCAGATGCATTCGAACTCAAAATTAAGTGTTCCATCAAATTCAAACTCAAGCATTCCTATCTTGAGGTCGACTCAATTCAGACTCACCCCTATTCTTCCCACCTTTCAACGCTTACAACTAGGACTGGAAACTGAAATCATTATGCTACTTCACAACTCATTAATACTAAAACTCATAACAATGCAAGGCATGCAATCAACACATTATCCAATTGCTATATACTCTATAAAATTAAGAATTCATGTATTCACAGCAGTTCAGTTCATGAGATATTCTATAACAATGATCTCTATGTGCCCCGCGGCCCTCTTACCAATTCTCAGAAAAGAATATAATGTCTACAATATTACTATCAAATGCCCATCATTGGCATTCCTTTACACAGTTACATTATTAATGCTTCAAGCTAACTTAGGACAATGAATATGGGGGTATCAAGAAACCATACCAATGTCCTGATTCGAGCTGCCCCCGGGATAACTCATGATCCTTCGCAGTATCAACGTCCTCGCCATCCTCGTCTCCTGTGTACACTTATTTGCATGTGCACTCAACTCCTGTATAGTCTTCACAAACTCATCCACCTGCTTCTTTATCTCCTCCACAGCAATCACCACCGCCTCATCCCCCCTCGTCGCAAACTCTGCATTCGCTAATAACGCCTCGATCTCAATCTGAAACCTCTGCACCAACGCCCGTATGCTCTGCAAATCATTTATCACAATGAAACTGCCAAGCTCCAACGATTTGATCATCTCCTTCTGCCCCTTCAAATCCCTCTCGCATTTCTTCCAAATTGAGTTGAGCCACTTCCCCATTGATCCTAATGGCACGGCGGCCGCAGCTGCCAGGGCTGTCACCACTGGTGGGGCAGAGACGGCGGCCGCCACCACAGAGCAGATTAAAACCGAGGCGAATGCGACTACAAAGATCACATTGGATACCCTCTTCCAGCCCTTCAATTTCCCCAATTTTTTATCCAGCTTCTTCTTCTTCGCCCGCAACTTCTCCAGCATCAATAGCTGCCGCGAATGAACCGAATTGAAAACCCTAAAGAATTCGACGGTGAACGGATCGCCGGCGGTTTTGAAATTCTCCAATTCCTCGAGGGTTTTGGAGTAATCCTTCACCGATCCGACTTCGTCGGAGCTGTTATGCTCCTCATGGAATTTCCGGAGGGCGACATTGATGATCGACTCGATCTGGCCGGCGCGTTTGAGGCAGTCATCGAGGGCGGCGCAGAAGTCTAGGGTTGCGAGGCTGTTGTCGAAGTAATCGTCAACGAGATCCGACAGCTCCTTGCTCTTCCAAATGTCCTCCTGGTTCTGAAGAATCATTTTAACAACTTCCTGATTCGTCTCGAGTAGGAATTCGGTGACTTGGCTGAGGGATTGGAGCGACAGCGACGACTGTACGTCGAGGCCGACGGCGATGGAATTGATGGCTCGGCTAGTCCGAGCCTGGAGGCTCGAGTCGAAGCTCCGGAGGTCCGGATCGGATTGGCAGGCAGCTTCGTATGAGCTCAGATCTGAATCGTTCGAGCTCCTGAGAAAGTTTACCCCAGAATTTGAGCGAGGGTTTGACACAGTCCGGTAGGACGGCTCAAGGGACAGCGGCGGACGGTGGCGCAGGCTGCTGCTGCTTCGAATTCGGCTCAATCGACCCCCCATTTGGTTCAATTTCTGAAATTTTAGCTGAATCTGTTGTGATTGTGGAAGATTTAGGGATGCGGGATGATCTTGAGTGTAGGGTTCTTGATGGTTTTGGGTGTTGACAGTGGCATTGACTTAGATGGGCATCAGAAGGACTCGAAAGACAAGAATTTTGAATGATTGAATGGTCAAAGCACGCGAAGCGAAACCCAATTGGCGAATGGGTCAATTGTGTCATTAGCGATTTGGGAAATGGGGTTTACTATTTGGTCTTACAGTAGCTTCCTAGCAAGTGCCATTTTCCTTGTCTGCACAAGCTTACAAATTTGACAATGGAAATTGCCCATGGAGATGGAGTTTGTTGTAATTTCCAGAAGTTTTCTTACAGGGCAGGTTGGAAAATTTGTTCTCTCGTAGTCTCGTAATACTTTCGGGGAAGAAAATTTGAAATTGTGTGTCTTTCGCTTCCTTGAGATAAATTTGAATTATCTAACAAGAGCAACAAGGTCGTTGTAGTATAGTGGTGAGTATTCCCGCCTGTCACGCGGGTGACCCGGGTTCGATCCCCGGCAACGGCGGTTTTAATATTTTTTGAAATTCAAATTTCACTTAACCTGTGGCTAAGGATTTTTTTTGGGCTAGGCCCAACAAAACTAAATTTTTAAAATTAAAAGAAGTTTTGCTCATGAATTATTTTGCAGTATGTTAATCGACAGGCCCGTGGCCCGTGGGTCGTGGTAAATGGCCTTAGCCCTCAAGAGTTGAAATTGGAATATCATTTATTCACATGCTGCAAGATGCCACAAATTTACAATTAAAAAGTTTGTTGGACTTTGTGATTTATTTTTATCTCATTAAAATGTTTTATGATAAATTTTAAATAATTATTATGAATAATTATGCTGCAAGCAAATATATACATGTATATATGTAATCACATGACCATGATGAGGGTCGAAAGTCTCGAACGATAAAAGCTCGCCGAATTATTGGTTGTTAAAGTTGTTTAAAGGTTTTTATTACTAGTCTACAACTTCATTGTTCCAAAAAAAAAAAAACACTTGCCGAATTAATATGTAAATTTATTTTAATTTATGTAATTCTATCCTATTTTAAATTGGTTGTGGATTGAACTATTCAATAAACCTAAGAACTATGATGTAAGACTTTATATTTTATAATTTTAAATTACATCTTCTATCAAACCCCATATTATGAATTTCTAGATATGCCGCAACGGGGAGGCTTGGAAGGAAAGTGGATGCTTGGGTTTGTTGGGAGAGTTCACTACAAGAAAACGAGGAACCGGGCGAGGAAAAACGGGACGGGTGAGGAACGGGGCGAGGAAAAATGTTCTTCGCCCGTCTTGGCCTCGCCCAACAAATTCCTCGCCCTTGGGCGATGAAACGGGGCCGACGATTTTTCTTTTCTCGCCCCACGGGGTGAGGATCTTTGTGTTCCTCGCCCCTTGTCGACATATACGGAGAAAAATGATCTGCAGGTGTCTCGACCCCGCGACCTCCTTAATTGGTTCAGTTGGGATAACCGCCATTGTGTTATCTTTAGCCAGGATGAAGTCAGCCAGTGTTGGAAGAAGGGTGGTTCAATGTTGGTTTTGTTGCTCAAGATTGTGATAATAGGCTGCTTGGATGGGGATTGAAGGAGCGTTGGGGTGGCATGGAATCGATATAGAGGATTTGAAAATTGTTTGGAAGCTGTTGCGTTGGTTGTGGTGGAGCTGGAGAATAAGGCATTGAAGGGAGTTTGGGATCGGACGAACTGGCATTGTGTCACATTGTTAACTTGTTAAATCTATTATATTCCTCTTTGTCGGGTTGCTTGAGCCCCTCGAGTTGTAAATATGGATGCACATAGGGTGGTTAAATGTCTTTGGACTCCCCAGATCGTTTGTGAATTGCTCTACCGCGGTTATTCTTTATGTTTTGCAGGATGGAATGAAGAGATTTATGGTTGGCCTAAAAGGGAATGAAATAAAATTTATTATTTGCACTTATGGAATGTGTGTCAAAATTGTCAATAAAGTTTATTTTTCATGGGTGGAACATGAGGTTTAATAAGATTGCTTACACCATATATTATAAAGGGAAATAGAAGATGAAAATAAAAGTTGATGGATATTTGAACCTGAAGGCTTAGCTAGTAGATTATTTCTTAAATTTTATTGGGCTGCCAAGCTATAGATAGAACCTTTTGAATATTGAAATCCGGAAGTTTGGACATACTCATGTCATTGTGAAAACAGGTTCAAAATTGGCTCTTTTTTTCGGTGGAATAAGGCTCTTATGATCATTCCTGTGCAATGCTATTTGTGAGATCAGGAGATTCTATTGTGTTCTTATATATAACTTTTAGTTTGTTGCATTCGTGTTCGAAAAATAGGTGAATAAATTGTCGAGTTTTTTGCAGAAGTTAGCCCAAGCAAGCTTCCAGAAGTCTTTATGATTCCCCCTATCTCCCAAGGTTTAGGCTGTTTGATGAACCTCGATACTAAAGGTAGAAAAACACCTGTAATGGTGTGATTTTCAAGTTGAATTCCATCTTTAGTAGTCGATAGGAAGAAAAAAAGAAGAAAGAGGAAGAAAATACTG
The DNA here is from genome assembly GCA_001909325.1 of Ruellia speciosa. Taxonomy (NCBI): domain Eukaryota; kingdom Viridiplantae; phylum Streptophyta; class Magnoliopsida; order Lamiales; family Acanthaceae; genus Ruellia; species Ruellia speciosa. The sequence continues at coordinate 7,198 of MAYD01454878.1, forward strand.
GTCAATGTGATGAGATGTAACTAGGGTCACTTTTTGTCATAAAGGTAAATTATTTGATTTTCAAAATTAGTGAGGGAGAGCATTGTTGTGACAACCAATATGATTTTTGCTAGCTTAACTGAATAAGTTGAAGCGAAATTTTGGATATGGGTAGTATATAAAAAAATTTATAGCTACATCATATTAATGACATTTTTACATAATTTATTGTGGCCAGGGTTGTTAGTAACATAATGATAATTGTTACTCCCTTTGTTTTTAGATGTTATTCTAAAACACCTAACACTTTTTTAAGTCATACAATTGAATTACCCAAATACCTTTTAATTTTTGGGGAATTGAAGCAATAAATCTTTGGAAGTGGAAATAATGGGGTAAATGCGGAAGATGATACAAAATTTGTATTGAAAAGAACGAAATGTCAAGTAAACTTAACAAATCTTTACTTCTTAAATGTCATCTAAAAAGAAACGAAGAAAGTATTTTCTTGCGCATATATATATAGCAATGTCGAAAGTGTTCCTTTTCTCTGAAGTTTTTTTTCCTAATTCCGCAACCTAAAAAAAATATATCAAAAGTGTGCTTGCCTGTTTATATGATTAAAAATAACAAAAGCCACTAGTTTTATTATAGTCTCTTTAATCTATTTTGGCACATGTTAGATACTTGCGCAGCACATATAATTCACAACTTTAAATATAAGTAATCAGAGTTTCAAAATAAATATTTAAATAAATAAATAAGTCAACATGATCGATCAGAATCTCAAATTTTCATTCCAAATAAGTTCTAACTAAGTCATAGCTGATAAATTTTCCCACAAAATTTGACGTTCTATAGTGTTTTTTTCATTTTGGCCAAAACTTAATTTCCTCACGACACGAGGAGTAAGTGTGTCACATATATTATGAGGCCAATTTTTTTGGGCAGTGAATAGTTATTTTTCCTTTAATTGATTAATTATTTTAGTCCCAATCATTCCTTTAAAATAAAAAAAGGGTCTCAATCATTCAATGAGACGAATCTTTTGCTTCCCCAGCAATTCATCAAATGGGCAATAAATTAATCATAATCAATTTCAGCTTAATAACATTGTGATAAACATAAACACATGCAATAAATAAAATATTATAAAATCTGGATTCTCAGACACACCAAAATCCAAAAGAGATTTCATGAGAAATACGATCAACTGAACCTTTTTGCTGAGTTTACAAATCATCAGTTTCGTACCAAACCCTAATCTGTGAAATGATCCATCCTTTAACTATCCCAAACCCATTTTACATATATAATTCATTGCATCAGATTATCGTAGACTCCGAAGATGTCTGCTGTACGGTTCGTTCTGTACAAATGATCAAAACAATGATTAATTCTCTGTTAATTAATTAATAGATAACATTCTTAATTAATTAACCACGCATACTTTCTAAATATCCATCCATCGATCCAACCATCACGTGCCCTTCACGTGGACAGTGTTGTCGTCGTCCTCGTACTGTGCAACTGTGTCTTGTCAATGCATGTTCACTGTTTATATGTACACTATATAGGCGTATGGTACAGAACAGAGAGTTAATTCTGAGGTGTATTTTATTTCACTTTGTCCCCTTTATTTTTCTGGTTGGGCTAGGTTTTGCTTAGAACTCTCACCTGTCCATACAACTATACAAGGGGGGATTGTTCATTAAATAGATTAGGGCACCTGTGTGTGTCGTGATTTGGGACAGCTTTTGAAGGCATATATGCATATCAGCCTAATCAAGTTACCCTTCTCCAAAAGCACAATTCACTTTTACTTATTATAGAATCCATCGTTACATGCACTGATGCACACAGAAGGAATAATATTAGGCGTGTTACCCGGCCCAGCCATGTATCGCATTTTCAGTTCCAAGTTTGAGCTACCTGCCTAGCTCATTAGATAAATCACACAAACTTGAGTTCCACCTTTGGCCTTTTGGATGGGTTTCTATAAGGTGATTCTCACTTTGTTTATGAGAAAAAACACATTGCTGGGATATACTTTTAGCCAAAGGCAAAATGCAGAAGAAAAAAAAAGGTATTGCATGCAATCTTTAAAATACCTTTTATAATTTTAAATTATTTAATTATTATACAATATATAAATAAATTTTAATATTAATGATTGAAAAAAATACAACTCATGATTAAAATAAAATAGCTTACAGATTAATTAGAATTTTTTTTATTATAGAAGGTAAAATGATCGAATATTTCTTTAAATTAAAATAGTTTTCATATATATGACTTTTCTATAAAATTAATAAATGTATATTTACATTTTCTACAATTTATTTTTATTAATAATTTTATTATTTATATTGTATATTTGTTATTAAATTTTTAAATAAGAAGAAATTAAATATAAAATATGCACATTAAATATCATGTTCTTTTTGGTAATTTAGATATTTCAAAAGCAATTTTCACTTTTATATATTCAAACACACTTTTAAAGAAAAAGCTGATTTTAAAAAGTTCATTCAAACACAAAATTTATATGCTTCTATTTCTCGCTTCTATTTCTACTTCTATTTACCGCTTCTACTTTTTTCAAAAACACATGGAAATGGAGTCTAATTAAATTTGAATTTGTCACACTTAAAGACAAGCTCGAACTCAGTTTAATTTTTTTAATAAAAAAAGTAGCTGGATCGACATAGATACAATGAATTAATTTCTTTAATTCTCTATTTTATAACTTTATATGTGGAACTAAATAAATGGAGCCAAACATATTTGTTTTCTCATTTACCCATGCCCATTTACCTAATTTAATGAGGCGAATGTCATTTTTCTCTCTTTTTTAAAAATCACATTAAATCAAATGAATACATTATTTAGGAACGAAAATAGTATATAATTATTGAATTAATTATTGTTGCTAAATGTATTCATCGACCTTGCTTCCTTACACATACATAATACATTCAGGTATTACCATTGATACAGTCGCCATTCAGAACATGATGACATGAAACTTGACTGGTAATAAGACGAGAGATGATGTTGAGCACAATGCACAAGCATGTTTAGCACTGTCCCTAATTCCCAAAACAAAATGTTTAAAATTATTAGTATTATATATGCGCATCCATCCCCTTGTTGGAAAGTGCAGTGGGGATGGATGCGCATATATAATACTAATAATTTTACTAACTCAGGTACAGATTTAATTATTTACAATAAACAAATAAATACATACATGGGGAGTGTTCAAAAAAGTGCAGTGTATAGTATGAACTGTGGAATTGTCTCACTTGCAGAGCTGTAATGTTTGACTGACTCAACTGTTTCATTACAAGAAAATATTCATGTACATATAAATGAGGCTAAAGTACTCCCCCAACATGGCATATAGTATAAAAGAGGAACTAGGAATTGATTTTTCCATTTCTTGATATACATGAATATTTTATTTATTTTATAATAAAATAATGATGACCCACCTTTTTAAAGCTTGTTCTGTGGGAATAGTGGGGTTGGGGGATATTTTGGGAGCCGTGCAGTCTGCTGCAGCCTGAACTTGCAAACTCTGAGAATCAGGTTGGTTAATTAGCGGATAATTAATAATGGATTATTTTAATTTGGGAAATTAGGTATGATTAATGTAAAATATGTGTATTTTGTAATACATAATGACAACATTGACAAGTTGATGTCAACTACGAATCAATATTGTATCTATACCTGCACTTTTGCATATAATAATTAACAAGAATTCCCCAGGGTTGGTAGGCCGTCTATATATTGCATTTTGGAGATCCGGTATGAATATTGGCTAATACTACCTCCGATTCTTTTTTTTGCTACATTTCTCATTTGTACGCTTGCCGATGCATAACTTTAACCATTAATATCGTTAATTATCAATAGATAAAAAATATATAAAGTTGA
>MAYD01455091.1:0-12655 GCA_001909325.1 Ruellia speciosa
AGGCATGCTTTGTTCAATGACAAAAGCTTATGTGACAAGTAAATGGCCTTTTTATTCTGAAGGTTGTTATATTGGGGAAATGTCAAAATAGTTAGTGAAGTATATAAGTTACAAATAGGGGAAGGATAGAACTAAGAAATGTTGGAGCAAATAAAGATAATATTCTAACATATAATTCTTGTGTCCCTTAACTTGTGATAGTGCCACTTTGTTGAAACAATTTATACTAGCATCTTAATGCCATCCTTGAAACTAACTTTTGGCTGCTTGGCATAATGAAGCCATAAACAATTGAACATCCAATCAGAAGTATGTCAAATGATACCTAGTTAAAATTACTCCCTCCATCCCTGTATATTTGACATTTTCAGAATACATATTGTTCCAACTTCTTTGTTGTTTTACTTCTCCAATACAGATCCCATTTTCTTCCATTTTTTTTACCTTTATCTTCACAATATTAATTGCATTACATTCAATAAAGTTAAAATGATTGTATTCTGTAATTGCTCAAGTCATTTTGGGATATTTTTTTATATACGCAAAATCTTCAGAAACATCAAATATAACAGGATGGAGGGAGTATGTAATTATGATCTGTAGAATTTATCAGAGTATCCCCTATCCTTGGGATTTGGAGTCACCCTTTTAAGTGAGCTTGTATAAGCATGCGGTTGATTTGGGTTTGATTGCTACCCTGCACATGAAGAAGGTCACTTGCAATGGTGCTTGTATATGTGATGTGATAGGTTGGGTCTCTGGTATCTATATGTCCACTGTCTATTACCCACTTATCCCTTTCCCCAGTGTCACAAATTCTGATACTTATAATAGTCTCCCTGTTTGGCATAAAGCAAACTACAGGAAATGAAATGACTTATACACAAAGTAAACAGAGCCATGAAGGTGTTTTTTGTTTTCCTGGTTCCATTAGGAAGTGGATTGTCCTGGACAAAAGTAAAATGAGCCATGAAGGTGTTTTTTGTTTTCCTGGTTCAATTAGGAAGTGGATTGTCCTGGACAAAAAGTAAAAAGAGCCATGAAGGTGTTTTTTGTTTTCTTGGTCCTATTAGCAAATGGAATGCCTTAAATATGGAGTAAAAGGAGCCGAGAAGGTGCTATTTCTTTCCTGATTCTATTTGGGACTTGACAACTCGTGTCTGGACCAGAAAGGTGTAGATATAGGAATTAAGTTTACTGTGTTCTTATGCTGATATACGTTAAGAGTTCTATTGCTGTTGTTGCATGTCTGATCTGTTTCAACTATAATTTTTGGAGTCCTTGCTGAACATGAAAGTCATTTCTTGATTCTGAGTGGATGAGCCTGCTCTGAACTGTGGTACCCCTTTTTTGTGTGTGTAAAGAGAAGCTGGAAGTGAATATTGCTCAAGATGTAAATTGCCCATTTTGAGGAAGTCAAATTTTGATAGTTTTTGTGTGTGTATTATTATTGTTAATGTCAACCATATAGATGTTTTATGATGGAGGATCATGAAAAGGTCTTCAAAAGACTGATGTGTATGATATGGATCTCGAAGAGGCTATCTTGTCCAATTTTATGGTCCTATGAAACAGAGCGATGATAGATTTGCCAATGTCATGAGCTTTCCTAACAGCAAACAATCTGTGACAGGATCTCTACGTTCATGTTGGCTGGCCTTTATACAGGAAATATGGGCATGCATTTGAGGTGTGACAGGACGACTCTTCAAAATTCAATTTCTAAATTTTCTAGTGACAATTGCATTTGTTTTTCTATATGCGCATTCATGTACATGTGAAATTGCAGGCTTTCAAGTTAATTGTTAATGATCCAGATTCTGTGCTTGATTCTTTAACCCGTGAAGTCAAGGAAACTGGTCCTGATGGACAAGAGGTGGTCTTTTTTCACTCTCAGACAAACTGCTTATTTTTCTTCTCGATTCTAGCATAACCATTTGTGATTTTTGTATATGGTAGATTACAGAGGTGGTTCCTGCTATAACTGAGGAAGTAAAGGATGCTTTAGTTAAAAATATTAGGAGAAGAATGACACCTCAGCCTTTGAAGATTCGAGCGGATGTTGAGATGAAATGTTTTCAGTTTGATGGGGTTCTGCACATTAAGGTCCCATTCTTTCAAATGTTCCTCTAACTGCATTCTTCAAGTAGTTCATATCCTGGAGGAGATGGTTCATGGTTATATGTTAAACTTGCAGGAAGCAATGCGCAAAGCTGAAGCTGCTGGTAACGATGATTGCCCTGTTAAAATTAAACTTGTTGCGCCACCAGCATATGTTCTAAACACACAGACCCTGGACAAGGTAACCACTGTATAAGTGTTTTTAGTTCAACAGCTTGTGATTGTCCTCTCCCTGAAACTTGTGTTCTATAGTCTCTGCCTATATGCTGTGCCTTTCTGTATTTATATGATTGAGAAACTGATGAAGACTCCTGCTGCCAACATGTTCTAGGTGATAGAATATTCAGGGACAGTCAACTTGTATCCGAGGAGGACATTATAGGTAGATATGTATTAAGTCTTAAGCTATTTAGCATTTAAGCAACTCCTTGAATGCTATTTGATGATATACAAGCTAAATCACAGTAGCATTCAAAAGATGGATTTCCTCTCACAAGTCACAGCATACTTAAGAATGATGAAATGCCTATATAAGCACCCCGTTATGTATATGCATCTGTAATCTTCACAGAAGTGATGGAGATATATCTTTAGTTTTTCTTCCTTTATAATCTGGTGAACATACACTCGAAGCTGATAGCTTGGTACAAAGGAGATGTTAAATAAGCAAAGTATGCCCATTTCTGAAATGGTTTTAGAAATTTTGCCAGTAGTGAAGGAAAAAAGACACATAACCCCGAAAACAACTAGTTAACAAAGATTTTTTAATTGGATTCAAATGTTTAATATATTACAGGAGCAAGGCATTGCGATCCTTAACAAGGCTATTCAAGCTTGCATGGAAGAGATTGAACGCCACAAGGGAAAACTTACTGTCAAGGAGGCACCTAGAGCGGTGAGTATGAAGAGACATGCACATATGTGTGTCTGTGTAATGCGAGAGTGTGTGTATAGATTTGTTTTCCTTTTTCTCTAATCCAACTTATAGTCCTATTTCCTATTAATGAGTGGTTAATTGTAACTTTACTAAAGTCCGTTATGTGGGGTTTAATATTAGCATAGCTAAAGTTATTTAACACAAGGTATTACTGCAAATAGTGGATAACATTTATTTTTTCCACAAGAATATGCAAAAAGACCTATCAAAATGAGATGGGTGGAGCATTAAGTTTGATATATATTAAAACTGTTGTGTTACCTTCTAAACTTCCTTTCGTGATGGATATTATTGAATATAGGTGAGCGAACGGGAGGACAAATTACTTGCAGAGCATATGGCTAAACTTGGACGTGAAAATGAAGAGGTAAGTGGTGATGAGGACACTGAAGAAGAGGAAGATACAGGTATGGGCGAAATTGATGTGGAAAATTCTGGAGCTGGAATAACTGAGTGAAGAAAGAAGACACATATCTCTTCCTTAACAAAACATAAGCATTTTTGTATGTCATTTCCCCCTTTGATCTGTTATCCCCACCGTTGCTTGAAATGGTTCTGTAATGTTTTTGTTTTTTGGGTTTCCCCTTTACACATTGACAGAGATTTTCACCATTATTTTTGCACCTCAAAATTTTTTGTCTCATATTATTACACTCAACTTTGCATGTTGCAGCATAAATGGTTGAACATCAAAGCCAGAAAAACAGTTGAGAGCAAATTACTACTATTGACGTCAATTTTGCTAATGATTTATTGTGTACTTTTTGGTTGGACTTTTATTGTACCTAAAATAAAGTTGTAAATGAAAATGTGTGGCTATGCTGAGAGCTACCAAAGGAAAACAAATTGTTTTATTGGTGCTTTGAATAATTGGTGTCAAAGTCTGGGTAGGTGTGAAATACTAGTATGTTTGGTCAGAGAGAAGTGAATGAGATTGCATAGGCATTTATTGTAGTATGAATGGGTAGGAATCAGTGTTAAGAGAACCGGACCGGTGATCGAACCGGTCAGGCGAGTGGGTCGATGGGTCAACTGGTCCAACCGTGTTTGACCGGCATGACCCGGTGTATTTTTTAAAAAAAATTCATATGTATTTTATATAATTTTTTTGAAGAAATAATATTGTAATGCTATATGTGTCGCGCTAAATTCGCTAATTACTAAAAATAAATAAAATAGTGGTAAAAATGCTACAATAATCAAATAAGGATCAATTGAAGTCTAAATGTCAAATTCTCCGCATATTTAAGACAATATAGACACATAGTGAAGAAAACATTTTGAAAAAAATTGAAAAAAAAATTGAATGCAATAAAAAAATTGAAAAAAAGAAAAAAAAAATTAAAAATCCCGGTCCAACCCGGTTTTTTTGGTTCGAACGGTCAACCGGTTAAACCGGGCTTTTACCGATTTTTTCCGGTTCAATGTCAAAAACGGGTTTTCCCTTCAACCGGACCGGTTTTGTACCCGGTTCCCGGTCGGACCGGTCCGGTTCTCGTAACACTGGGTAGGATGAAGGTAGTTGGGTCACATATTCATGGGCCGTATAATGGGATTTGTTTACCCTTGATGTATGTGCACCAGGTTGAGAATCATGTTGAAAAACCGACACAAGTTAGATTGTCTAAATGCTATATTGTGTTTGAGTTGTTTCAATTAGAAATAGATTTTTTGTGGCAACGCCTATACTAGATAATCATTGACTAGTATTGAATCTACCCACTACATAATTCACAAGTAATCAATAAGAAATGAGACTCGATTTGAGTTGAACACAATAAATAATGATATTACTTGTAAGGCTATTTTTCTGTATACTAAGCGCGATTTATTTACTTTAATAAAATAAAATGGTATACAGTAGATCCAATAAATAGTAAGCAGACAGTGGAATCATTTGAAAGGTACTATAAAAAGAAAGGCAAAAAATCTTAGGCCAATAAATTCCCTTCACTTTCTGTGCAGTCGCTTAAGAGGCGTGCTACCTTGCTTGTGTCTCACATATACATACATGATACCTACACATGTATTTATAGAGTCAAGAGAGGAACACACACAATTTTATTCCTATTCTATCCCCACTTTATTTAGTTAAAGTAAATTTACATGTAAAAACCCTCATTTGAAACAATAAAGAATCCGTCGGGTGGATGGTTTCTTTCATATTTTGAGATTGCAGATTTTACGCCTACAAAGGTGTTTGTTATGCAATAAAGGTCTTGTACTTTGTATAAAATGTAATTTAACTTGGTGCTCATAAAATTGTAATTGTACATTTCCGCCACTTATTCTTGAAAGAGACAAATATTTTCAAATGAACTGGAGATAGTATATAATAAAAATGTCATGCGTCATTAAATTTTAATCCATTTCCACATATCTTGACATCCTAAAGCTAAATATACATCATTTTGACAAATTCTTTATTATAAGGTATTCTCTTTATTTTAAATTTAACCACCATTTTTTCACCTCAAAAATTATTTATTGCCCGACATATAATATTTTTTGTAATAATAATAATTATAATAAAACAAATGCAAATTGCCACGCGTTGCCTACTTTTGAAGAAAGCCACAAAAAATTCCAAGAAAAGCAACGCCCAACATTGCCTTCCTTCCTGACCCTACCCTACACTCCCTTCTTATTTTCTTTCTTTTTTATTCAGTCACCATCTCTATTTCAACTCATTTTCCTTCTATTTTATTACAACTACTATATTATTATGCATTTGTTGTTATTTCCTTACACAATTCCCTTGTTTTTTATTTTTGAAAAAAAGACAATTACAATCAAGAATCAACGTCACCTCTCACTGAACTCCACTAGAATACTAACTCTCTCTCAACCTCTACCCACAAGTCATCAAACTCTACCCATATACATTTGTTCATTTTTCAATTATTTTTGCAATTTCCTCAGGATTGGATTTTGAAAAGTCACCTGCTTCCACTCTCCCTTTTTATAATATTACTATAAGGCTCAACTAAACAACAAATAAGAAGACTGTATCCTAAATTTGAATCCATCTATTTTTATGCAGATCATCTGTGCCTTTCCCCTTTCTTCACCCAACTCTTACATTACCAAGAAAGTCCCTTTTTGTGTTGTTGGATTCATCTGTTTTTGTTGCTAGTTTTTTCTTTTCTTGTTTTGTTTTTCCTGATTAAAATGGATTATTGGATAATATTCAAAACCTGCAGCAGACCCTGTACAAAATTAATCTTGTCCAGCATTTATATGCTCAACTTGATCATTGTATGCTTCTCTCTAAACAATGAAGGTACACACACCTCTCTCTCTATATTTTATAGATGTGTTGTGTTGTGTATGTGTGTGAGAGAATTATTCTCCTGGAGTCCTGGTTGATAAAACAGTAGTTTTTTGAATTTTTAGGTGTAGCCCTGTTGAAACTTAAAGAGAAACTTGCATCTGATCCATTTGGCGCCCTGTCGACTTGGAAAGACCAAGTTGGGATCGAAAATCCTTGTTTTTGGTTTGGTGTCGAATGTTTGGAAAACCATGTTGTGTCTTTGTGAGTATTTTTTTGACTTCAAATCTTTTGATCATATTTTTCAACTTGTAAGAATTGAGGTGGTATTAATATATATGGAACAAAACTGATATTGATAGTATGTTTGGCGCAGGAATTTGAATGATCTGTGTTTGAGAGGCATTCTTCCTGCAGAAATAGCAGAATTGATTCACATCAAGTCCATGTAAAAATTGCACTCATGATGTCAGATATATAACTCAGACTTTTAATCCTAGGAAGCTTTGCTGATTGAAATTTGTCCACAGAATTTTGCGCAACAATTCGTTTTCTGGGGTCATTCCTGAGGAGATTCTTGGTTTGGAAGAATTGGAAGTGTTGGACATCGGGTACAACAATTTCACCGGGTCGATTCATTATCAGCTTCATGAGGATTCATCAATGGCAATCGTGTAAGTTTAGAAGTGAAACTCGATCCATATCAGAGCAACTTGAGTATAAATGAAACGTATAAAGTTGAAAAACAGCTTAAATGTTTAGGTGACGATCATTCAACAATTAAGACGATATGCTTTGTGTAAAATGCAGTTTGCTGGACAACAATGAGCTTCTGGAGAACAGAAATCCAGGAATCTATGAACTCCACCAGCTGTCTGAAGTTCAGGTTGATAAGAATCTCTTATTCAACCACCATCGAGCAATGTCTTGTAATGAACTAGCCTCAGTCTCCGGTAAATCAAATCCTTCTCCACAATTTGAGCAGAGGTTCGATACTACTACCTACATGGATAAAACTCATACAGGACAAAATTTGTACAAAATCTTGCACCTATATGAATTCTATGCATGTGGGTGCTATCAAATGTTATTACTCCCATGTTTTCTTCTCGACAATCGTTTTCTACCTCACCACATTTCCTTTTTCTTTTGGTCTACACCTAAACTTTCTCCGGTTGCACACATCCTTGTAGGAACATGCGAGGAGCAAGCAACATGGCACAACGAAGATCATTACAAGAACCTTCATCTAGCATGCCGCCAGCCAGGAAATTCATCATGCCCCCGGATATTTTTTTAACTCCCTTTGTCTCGCCATTTCCACCATTTACACCGGCTTCACCTCTAGCGCCAACTCCAGCTCAGAACCCCTCCTCAGGGGTGCCATCAGAAGAGCCTCCTGAAGAAGCTCCAGCGACACCAGCTTCATCCCCTTCAATCCCGACTAAACCCCGTAGACATCATAACAATCATCATCGGCTTCTGATAATATACGCAACCACCGGCGGCTCTGTGTTGCTTTTTTTCGTAGTTGGCATTGTCTTCTGGCTGTGTGGCAGTGTTGCAACAGTCAGACCCTGGGCGACAGGATTAAGCGGACAATTGCAACGTGCGTTTGTGACAGGTGCCTTCCACGTTTTCACCATCGTATTATGCTTTAACAAAGGCTACGCCTAAGTATAAAATCTGATCTATGTTTGTGTCACAGGTGTCCCGCTGCTCAGAAGATCAGAACTTGAGGCTGCATGTGAAGATTTCAGCAATGTGATCGGCTCTTACCCATTTTGGTCATTATACAAGGGTACATTGTCGAGTGGAACTGAAATCGCGGTGGCTTCTATTGCGGTAGCATCCGCCAAGGACTGGTCGAATAGCTTAGAATCCCAATTCAGGAAGAAGGTATGTACAGAAACCTTGTGTACATGAAATCTAGTTCAAAATCAAGCTTCTGAAATCAATCCGATGAACTGGTTTCAGATCGCCACACTGTCAAAAGTGAACCACAAAAACTTTTCCAGCCTGATTGGATATTGTGTCGAAGATGAACCTTTCACAAGAATGCTGGTTTTTGAGTATGCCCCCAACGGAACTCTCTTCGAGCATCTACACAGTAAGCGCTGAAAATTCAACATACAAAGCCTTTTTATTTCTGCATTCGTCCATTGCCGCTCATCTTTAAAATGTATTCTATGCAGTAAAAGAAGCGGAACACTTGGACTGGGTGACGCGACTGAGGATAGCAATGGGCATAGCGTACTGCCTTGACCACATGCACCAACTGACCCCACCATTTGCCCACAGAAACCTCAACTCCTCGGCTGTCTACCTGACCGAGGACTATGCTGCAAAAGTCTCTGACTTTGCCCTCTTTGGGGAAGCATCTTCATCCGAGAAAGAACCAAATGTGTCAAGCAATGTCTACAGCTTTGGCGTAGTCCTGTTTGAGATGATGACAGGGAGGCTACCATACTCTGCAGGTAGCGACACTCTTGAAGACTGGGCATCAGATTATCTTAATGGAACACAACCTCTGGGAGAAATGGTTGACCCAACTTTGGAGTCGTATAATGAAGATCAACTTCAACAGATTGGTAATGTGATAAGATCTTGTGCCTCCACAGACCTGAGGCAGAGACCAACGATGAGAGAAGTCTGCACGCGGCTGAAAGAGGTAACAGGGATAGATACTGATGGAGCAGTACCTCGACTGTCGCCTCTGTGGTGGGCAGAAGTTGAGATTATGTCAGCTGATGCCAGCTGAACTTGTTGTATCTTCTAGATCTCTCTTGTATATATTTCTTGGCTGTGAAATAAATGAATCCATGGAAATACAGCTCGGCAAGAATCAAAGAAACAACAGAATAACAACAATATGGCCATCACGTTAGGAAATAGTTAGTTGTCCCCACGTTTGAATCAGAATTATATTCAATTCCCACAAAATATCATCACCAGCAATTATAAATAGCATGTCTCCAGCATATTTCACAAAAACATATTTGCCTGTAAGCAAAAAAAAGATGCCAGGCAAGAAACTTAATGTTGTCATCCCTTTCCTCATTCTGTCTCTGGCCATCATCCAATCAATTGCAGCCGATGAGCAATTGAAGGAAAAGCCTGTTGATGTGGCAGTGGAAGGCATGGTCTACTGCCAGAGCTGTGATCTCTCGGGAACACAATCCCTGGTCGGAGCCAAGCCATTGGAATCTGCCACCATTAGTGTCATCTGCAAAGACCACAGAAACCGAGTTAGCTTCTATAAGCCCTTCCAAACCGATAAAAATGGATACTTCTATGCTGAGCTGAAAGAGTTCAAAATGAGCCACTCTTTGTTGGATCATCCTCTCCATGCCTGCAAAGTGAAGCTGGTGGCTTCTCCTCCAGAGGACAGCTGCAACCTTCTTACAAATGTGAACTCCGGGCTCTATGGGGCGCCCCTCCAGTATGAGGACAAGAGACTGGAGGAAAGTGATTATGAGGCTGTTGTGTACGCCGCTGGTCCATTGGCTTTCCGGCCGGCTACCTGTGGTTTTAAAGCAGAGCCTTGATGCATATCAGTATATCTATATCTATATGAATGTCAGCATTGTAAAATGGGATATTGTTCATGAACAAGTTGTGAGAATTGTTGTAACAGATTGAAAAACATTTGTTTATGAAATTTATTTCATTACACTTGGGACATGGACAGGATATTATTTCATTACAGTAATATCAACATATTGTCTTCAAAGTTCAATCGATTCAACTGGTCTGAGAGCAGTATCTATTAAGTATTCTGAGCAAAGCATCAGCCTTCCGTCTAGCTTTTAGTGATCCATTACTGGCTAATCTCTGCAGTGAAGGGATGCTGTGTGGATTCATCAGCAGTCTTCGTGCAACCTCCTCACCGCCATCCCTGCACAGCCCAAGGAGAAGTGTAACTGAATTCTCCTTTCCCCTGGAAGATCCGAATCTCAAAAGTTCGATCAAAAGGGGCACCAGATTCCTACTCTTCCTTATTTCTTCCAGCCCTTTGGCACATCCCAAAAGAAGGGACAGCACTGCCAAGGCATCATCAGTGATGCCCGCCTTATCATCAATCAACAGTTCAACAAGTAATGGAACTGCTCCTGCGAGAACCATTGTTGCTCTATTAACATTAACCATGGCGAGATTGAACAGTGCTGTTGCAGCATCCCTTTTTCCGGCTGTGGTTCCTTCTCCCAACAGCCCAACCAAAGCAGGAATAGCCCTCGAGTGTGCACCAATGATTATTTTGTGGTCATTGATTATGGACAGGCTGAAGATCGTTGCTGCTGCATTCTCCTTCGCCTCCATCGTTTTCCCCAATTGCAGAACATCAACTATATTGTTGATGGCTCCAGCAGCCATGATCAATGTCTTATTGTTGTCATATATTGACAGGTTGAGTAATGCAGTAACTGCATTTTCCTGGATACTGGAGTCAGGAGAAGTTAACAAAGCTACCAGGAATGGAATAGCTCCTGCCTCAGCTATTATTCTGCGGTTGTTCATTCCAGTTTTAGCAAGCAACCGAAGCTCATATGCTGCCTGCCTTTGGATTTCAGGTGATCCTGTTGCGATTTTCCCCACCAAAAATTCAGCTGTCATTTTGATAGCATCTATAACATCTTTACTTGCAGAAATATGATCAATGGCAGTCTTGAAGGATCCTCTCTTACTAGCAGTTCTTTCTGAGTCTGAATAAGATGCTGATTCCATAGTTGGGACGTTATTTTCTTGGCACCAGCTCTGTATCAAACTTCTCAATGCATAGTTAGGTATGAGAGCCACATGGATCAGCCTTTGCCCACTTTTGGGGCACGTGTGATGCCCCGCATTTATCCACCGTGCTATAGAATCTCGATCATATGTGTGCCCTGAAGATACAATGACTGGATCATTCATCAAGTCAAGTGAAATTGGGCAGCGGAATTCATCAGGTATGGAATGAGAAAGTGGCTGCTCATGACAAGTGTTTACTGGCCCTTCGCACCTCAGAACCCCACGGATGTTCAGGAGTTCGTCCTCACTGAAAATGGCAGTTTTTGAGAATGAAAGCAAGGATACAAGATTGTTGATGTTAGACACCACAAGAAGTCCACCTGTGCCAGCTTGCTTCTCAGCTTCTGTCTTTAATTTTGAAACCTCTTCCTCAAGTTGCAGTGGATTTCTCAGACCAATAGCGCCCAGAGTATCCCGAAGTCTCTTGATATCAATAATGCCTTTGTTCTTCCAATTGCTCTGATTCATGACAGCCATGATTTGAAAAAGTTCATCCCTTAATTGAATTTCCCTGCTGTCCTCAAATAACACAACCCTTTTTGCCTGGTTGTGTACAAGCTCGACTTGCTCACTGGTATCTGGCGTCAAGTTCAGCAAGCTTACAGGCAAAATATCAATTGCCCGAGCCATTTCTTTTACTGCTGTATAGAATTGATTCGAGACATGTTCTGTCTGCATCAGATTCCATAGAATGCTACCTTCTACTACACTCGCAATCAGAATCTTGACTCTGCACACAACTGAAAAGAGCTCTGTTAGGCACAAGATTGAAGATATTGGGAGTTGCATATCTGTTTCTTGAATCTCTTCAAACAATGAAGAGAGCAGTCTTATCCTTCTCATCATTGTCGAAATGTTTCTAGCCTGTAGGGAAGGAATTTTCTGCAGCGATGCAACTTCATCCGAAGCATGGATCAATGATTCCAGCAGCGTTCCTGGTGGAATGAACCCTGAGGAGACCATAGAAGAAGAAGTTACAACACCATCCATGAATGTTACCCTTGTGTATGGCTTGGGTTCCATGGATATAACTTCATTTGGGAAAAACTAGAAAAATTAGAGTGTTGGCACTTTCTGTTTGTGCTTTTGTTCTGAAAGGGAAGTTTGGATCTACAGAACTCTTCCATTTGGAGAGCATTGAGAAACCATGGTTAGTAATATTCCGCTGTAATAAAATATTCAGGTCAAATGCAGTATATGTTTATGTAAATAGTTGGTTGATAGATTGATTTAATGAATGTGACTTGTTCAATCTTCAACTATGAATTTGGAGTCGGCTTTGACAAATCTAGGCCCATCTCCCCTTTCATAGCACAAGAAATACTCATCTAAAGCTAGCTTCCAAAAATCATGTTTGTTTGTGTAATAGCTAATTAAACTCAGTTGGCTTAGTATAAAGAATCTGGCAAGTCATTTATGCAAGACAAAAACGTAACACAAGGCAGAATTTAAGAATATCGGCTGAAGAAAGTTGATTAAGCCATAATAGTAAACAAAAAATGTCAACAAAGAACAATCTGAAGATAAATTTAGAAAAC
>MAYD01455392.1:0-11852 GCA_001909325.1 Ruellia speciosa
GCGCATGATCCGGGGCGCATGCCGCCCCTCACCTCGGGGCGCAATCGCGGGCGCCCCTGGGGCGCCTCGCGCCCCGGCTTAGGCGGGGCGCGATCACAGGCGCCCGGGGGCCTCTTCACGCGAAGGGGCCCCGTTTTCTTCTATTTTTCTCATTTTTTCGTACTTTTAGTGTCATGTATCCCATTTCCTTGTCCGGACTAGGATGATCTTACTCCGACATGCTTGGTTATGTGGGTTTTTTTTGTAAAAAAGTATTGCAATTCAAATTTGAAAGAAAAAGGCAGAAGAAAGAAAAGAGAGTATTTGATTTCAAACAAAAAGGATAAAGGGCATTTTTGTCCAAAGGGAGACGGGGAATGAGAAAAGGGGGGCGGGATTTATAAATCCACAATATGATTTGTCAAACACCTTCCACCGCATGGGCCTTCATACACTCTTAATGACAAGATTATTAAATCTAGTTTAAGATGGAAAAAAAAAGTACTTCCAGTTTATAAGTAATTATTCTCTCATAAATTTTAAAGTATTTTTTCACTTTTGATAGTAATTATTATTTTATCTGTCTTTTTTATTACCAAGGGGTTATTGGTGTGTCACATCAACCGCACTTTAGCGACTGTTGACATGGAAAACATAAGAATGACCGTGACTGCCACGAGTTACTGCTATAAATCAAGGCCGACCTGCCACTTGGCTTAAGAGAAGGCGGGGAAGCCCGCCTGATCGGCCCCAGAAGGATAAAAGGGCCGATGGATAACGGCCATGGCCTAAATGCACCCAATTCCGAAAAAGTAGGCCGGGGACCAGTACGGTCGAGATCACAAGAAGAGGGCCGCTGAGGCTAGAGGAAGAACAAGAATTGACCCACGAGGGGTTGGGCTGAGGATCAGCTGTAGGAGAAGAACTGTCAGCACGTAACGGAGCAGTTCCCTGCATTATCTTGGATGGTTATTCCCTCATCATTGTTGGAATCATTAGAGAGCAAGGGCTAGTTAGTGGTAGTGTTAGTTGTAATAGTGAGTAGTTAGTGATCCAGTAACGCCCCCATATGTACTTTTACAAATACCCTTCTTTCAATAAGATCTGGGTCGCCAAAAACCGCCCCAAATCAACTTATCTTTTTTATATATTTACCGCTTTCATTTGCAATGCTTTCTTAGGTGTAGTGAATCGTAATTCAAGATTCTGTCATTCCTTCGACAAGACGGTCGTTGGCTTCGGGGATTTCGAGCCAACATCAACAAACAATTTGGAACGAATGAAGTACCATTTAATATTCTATTAATAGAAATAAGTAATTATTTAATAAGAGTATTTTATTATTTTATAAGTTGTTTTAATAAGTATAGTTTTTTCTAAAATAACAATATTCATGAATTGTTGAAGTGCTTCGCTAATCACATAAATTAAATATAACTATTATAATATACATACATAATTTATTATTTCTCATGCGTACGGTCAGTTCACTGAATGAAAGAAGAAATTAGTGGGACTTGATTTAATCTCAGTTGTTAGATTTTATAAGGTTGTTTAACGACTTTAGTATATAAGTATTTTTTTATAAATGATGAATTGTTTAATTATTTTAACACATTGAATAGTTGTTGAATGTCTCTAATGCAATTATTTTTTTATGAGAGAAACGGCTTAATGTCTTTAGTACAAACGTTTTTTTATGTATGGTGAATTATTGTACTGTTTAATATATTAAACAGTTGTTGAATATTTTTAATGTAATTGTTTTTTATGAATTGTGTAGTCCTTTTAGTGCAAATAATTTTTGGAATGTAAAGTTGTCTAATGCCTTGCGTTAAATGTTTGTTTTATAAATAGAGAATAGTTTAATGTATTAAATAATTGATTAAATAATTATTATATAATAATGATAAAATTAAATAACTATTATATAATTATAAATAATTGTTATATGAAAAAAATAATTATTAACAAAATTAGTCCTTGGCCAATCAGACGCCGCTGTGAGGCGATTTTCTCACACATTATATTTACTAGTAATAATTAATTATTGTTGTCTATAAACTTGGTGTCAAATGCAATCAATAAAAAAAAATCTAATACCTAAATTCCAACACCAAAAATAATGAAGTTAAAATTTGCCAGCCATGCCCCTCACATTTTGCCCTTCACCCTTGGCTACTTATTACTTCACTCTCACTGGCCACTGCCACTTCCCACTCCGTCTCCGTACCCATGGCTGCCGCCGCCGCCGCCGCCTCAGCTTTCTTGTTCCTTCTCCTCATCTCCCCCGCTGCCTCCCTAACGCCGCCGCATGTCCATTCCGAGATCCAAGCTTTGATCTCCATAAAGGCCAGCCTCCGCGACCCCCTCGGCGTCTTAACCCACTGGGACCCGTCCTCGCCGGCCGCTCCTTGCGATTGGCGCGGCGTCGCCTGCTATTCCGGCCGGGTCACCGTGCTCCGTCTCCCCCATCTCCAGCTCACCGGAAACCTCTCCCCGCAGATTGCTAACCTACCCATGCTGCGCAAACTCAATCTCCGCTCCAATTTCCTCAATGGCACCATCCCGGCGGCGCTCTTCCGGTGCACCCTCCTCCGTTTGATTTTCCTCCAGTACAACTCGTTTTCCGGCAAAATCCTCCCGGAGATCTCCAATCTTACCAGCCTTTTAGTCCTCAACGTCGCAGGTAACCGCCTCTCCGGCGAAATCCCCGGGGCCCTGCCCCGGAGCCTCCGGTTCCTTGACCTGTCGTCGAACGCATTCTCCGGGGAAATCCCGAGGAACATTTCGAGCGGGTCCCAGCTTCAGCTCGTCAATTTGTCGTATAACCGGTTTTCCGGCGAGATTCCCGCGAGTCTCGGGAGAATCGAGAATTTAAAGTATCTATGGCTGGACCACAACAGTTTACAAGGCACGTTGCCTTCCGCACTGGCCAACTGTTCGGCGCTCGTGCATTTCAGCGCCGACGGCAACGCAATCGGCGGCGTGGTGCCGGCGGCGATCGGCGCGCTTCGGAATCTTCAGGTTATTTCCTTGTCGCACAACAATTTATCCGGGTCTGTGCCGGAGTCTTTACTTTGCAATACCTCTGATTACCGATCATCGATTCGTGTTGTTCAACTAGGGTTCAATTCTTTCACTGGGATTGGTATCCCAACATCTGTTGTATGTTCAAGCGCAATGCAGGTTTTGGATCTTCAGGAAAATCAGATATCTGGTGGGTTTCCATCGTTTTTAACCAATGTGTCCACATTAACATCGGTTGTTCTCTCTGGAAATTTGTTTTCTGGTTCGATTTCTAGTGAGATTGGGAATCTGCAGTATTTGGAAGAGCTTAAACTGGCGAACAATTCATTCAGTGGGATAGTTCCATCTGAGCTTAAAAACTGTAGGAGGTTAAGAGTTCTTGATCTTGAGGGGAATTCATTTTCAGGCGTAATTCCTGCATTTGTGGATGAGCTGAATAATTTGAAGGTTCTATCTCTTGGTGGGAATAACTTTTCCGGGCCCATTCCTTCGAGCATCGGCAATCTAACAGCACTCGAAAGCCTGAGTATGAGGGGCAATGGCCTGACAGGAGGCTTACCTGATGAACTGATGGTTCTGAGCAATTTAAGTACGTTAGATCTGAGTAGAAACAAGCTTTTTGGGGCGATTCCACCTAGCATTGGGAATTTGAAGCACCTAACAGCTTTGAATCTCAGTGGCAATGGATTTTCAGGCCCTATCCCAGAAAGTATTGGAAGTTTGTTTAAGCTGACGGCTCTTGACTTGAGTAAACAGAATATATCCGGGGTATTGCCAACTAATCTCGTTGGCCTGCCTAACTTGCAAGTGATCGCATTGCAGGAGAACAAGTTATCTGGGGAAGTTTCTGAAGGTTTAAGTAGCTTATTGGGGTTGCAGTATTTGAATCTGTCTTACAATTTGTTTTCTGGGCACGTTTCTCCTACGTTTGGCTTCTTGAAATCGTTAGTTGTTTTGTCATTGTCTAAGAATCACATTTCTGGTTCTGTTCCTCCAGAATTGGGGAATTGCTCATCCCTCGAAGTCATTGATCTTGGTTCGAATTCGCTGAGTGGCCAGGTTCCTGATGATTTTTCGCGTCTCTCACATTTGAGAGTGCTTGATTTGGCTAGGAACAATCTCTCAGGTCATATCCCTGAGCAACTTTCCAATTGTTCCTCTTTAACTTCACTTTTTCTTGACTCTAACCATTTGACTGGGGAAATTCCTGTGAACCTTTCACTAGTTTCTACCTTGGTCTATTTCAATGTGTCGAACAATAACTTAGATGGCGAAATTCCAGTAGCGTTGGGCTCCAGGTTCTATGACCAATCAGCTTTTGTGGGTAATCCGGGCCTGTGTGGGAAGCCATTGGGTAGAAAATGTGAGGAAAGTGGTAATGGCGACCGAAAAAACAGAGTCATCATGTTTGTAGCTTTGGCGGCCAGTGGAGTCCTCCTGATGCTATCTTGTTGCTGCTTCTACATTTACAGCTTTTTGAAATGGCGCGAGAATGTCCGGGAAAGTGCCTCAGGGGAAAAGAAACCAAGCCCTGCTAGGGCTAGCTCGAGGACCAGTGGAGGCCGTGGCAGTAGCGAAAATGGAGTACCAAAGCTTGTTATGTTTAATGACAGGATCACGTTGGCTGAGACAGTCGAAGCGACGAGGCAATTTGATGAAGAGAATGTGCTTAGCAGAACACGTCATGGCGTGCTCTTCAAGGCCTGTTACAATGACGGGATGGTGTTGGCAATCCGCAGACTCCCCAACGGAACAGTAGACTTGAACACATTCAGAAAAGAGGTGGAGTCGCTGGGCAGAGTGAAGCACAGGAACCTGACAGTTCTACGAGGGTACTATGCAGGATTGCCAGACCTCCGACTCCTCGTCTATGATTACATGCCTAATGGCAACCTTGCCACGTTGTTGCAAGAAGCATTGCATCAAGACGGCCACGTCCTGAACTGGCCCATGCGACACCTGATTGCCCTTGGAATTGCCCGTGGCCTTGCCTTCCTGCACGTGTCGTCAATGGTTCATGGTGATGTGAAGCCCCACAATGTTTTGTTCGATGCTGATTTCGAAGCCCATTTATCTGATTTCGGACTGGAGAAGCTCATGGCTTCCGCCCCAGCCGAGGCATCAACATCAACATCAGCATCGGTTGGAACACTGGGGTACATCTCCCCCGAAGCTTCAGTGATGAACGAAGTGACTAGAGAATCGGATGTGTACAGCTTTGGCATCGTTCTATTGGAGCTGCTGACGGGGAAAAAGCCAGTGATGTTCAATCAGGATGAAGACATTGTGAAATGGGTGAAGAGGCAGCTCCAGAGGGGCCAGGTGGCGGAGTTGTTGGAACCAGGGCTGCTGGAATTGGACCCGGAATCATCAGAGTGGGAAGAATTCTTGTTGGGAATAAAAGTGGGGCTGCTGTGCACGGCAACCGACCCGATGGATCGTCCCACAATGTCGGATGTGGTGTTCATGCTGGAGGGATGCCGGGTGGGGCCGGACATCCCGTCGTCAGCCGATCCCACATCCGTGCCTTCCCCAGCCTGACCGCATTTGCAGTTACAGTTACAGTTACAGTTGTTTTTCTCCACCATTAGGAGTATTTGTTTTGTTGTTTAGGAAAGGGAGGGGAAGAAAGTGGCAAACAAAGCAATTTGTTGACTGATTTGATTAACAAACAGCAGTACTGTAGTATGCATTCATTTGCATTTGCATAATTGCATTGGTTGGTGATGTTGTTAATGGAAGACGATTTGTTTTTTGATTTGAATTCCATGACCATCTGGATTCTGGGGCATGGGGCCTGGGGGCCCCTCTCCCTTCTCTTTCCCTTTCCCTTTCCCTTTTCCTTAACCTGTTGAGAGTGAAAGTGAAAATAAATGTGTACTTGAGATGAGAAAGCATCTTTCATATTTGGTCAATGATTTGGACATGTATATGTCACACTCTGTCAGTGTGGCGGAGAAAGAGAGGGTAGAGAATAGACCTGGTTCATAAATTTAACTAGGATTAATTTTAATTTGAAACAGGTTAATGAAGAGGAGGGAGAAGAAATTGGTGTCAACCACGTGGGTGCACTAGTGCAGAGAATTTATAAAATGTAGTATATTTGTGGTGAGGGAAGGGAGGGAGAAAGAGAGAATTCTGAGTTCACCATTAAAAAATCAAAAGTAGCCGTTAATGCTTGCTATACGCCACCAATACCAGTATAGCATGCCTCTTTTTCTCTCTGTCTGAAACCAGCAATGATTAAGAGGTGAGGGGGCATGTGGCTGTGACACACACACAGAATGGCGTGCTGACGCTAGACCTGGATTCAAAAATACCCTTTCATTTCAAAATATGTGTAATCAATATTTATTTTTATTAATAAAATTTCATAAAGTATAAAATTAAATATTAATAGTAAATTAAAGGTTTATTACATATAACAATTTAATATATCAAAATACTATAATTTTTGCATTATTATATATATGAAGGGTATTTACTTTTTGCATTATTATATATATGAAGGGCATTTACTTTTTATGTTCCCATATAAATCTCATTTTATACATATTAACATAATTTATTAAAGTAATAAAATACATCTATGAAATAATAGAAGTAGTTAAATAATAATTATTACCGGAAAAAATAAAAATAAAAATATTTTGAAATTTATAAAATAATAATTATATACTTTTTTATATTTCATTTTTATTGCAA
Organism: Ruellia speciosa; assembly: GCA_001909325.1. NCBI lineage: Eukaryota > Viridiplantae > Streptophyta > Magnoliopsida > Lamiales > Acanthaceae > Ruellia > Ruellia speciosa. Next base: position 6,715 of record MAYD01455392.1, read on the forward strand.
CATTTTGACTTTAATACTGTTTATATACTTTAATTTGACTATCATTAGTAATTTATACTTAAAAAAAATATGGTCATGTAAAATCTTGTTAGATTCGTCTTAATGTATATTTTCAAAATATCAACTTTATATATTTTTTAACTATTGATAATTAACAATATTAAGAGTTAAAGTTAGGGTCGAAGATCGTGCGGTGTCGACACCTTGGTCGGACACTGGCCTGGGACACCGTCCAGCCCTAGGAATAGTAGCTGGAATAGAAGAGGAGGATGCTTCCCGAGGTCGCTTGGTGGGGGGAAGGGCCGAAAGGCGTTGTCGGATTCTTTTATAGACATTGGCAAGATCGTAGATATGTTGTCTGTCCACTAAAGCAAGAAACCCATGCAAAGGCTAGGGTCTGGGCGAAAAGGGTATAATGGCCACCCATCTCGATGAGCCTGGTGAATTCTGATGACCCCATTAGCATCTTCGTCCATCAGCAACGACCACGGTTGATGATCCTCTTTTATTCCCTCAAAGGGCCATGACAAAGGTTGAGATGCCTTGCTTGCAAGAAAGTTGCATAGCGAAGCAATGAGGGATGTATGGTACGGCTTGCATGGCTGTTGCTGAAGGAGAGGATTGCTTGGCCACTTCCACGTAGAGGCCGCAAATGATGAATCACAACTTAATGGCCAGAGAATAAGACTGACGGACCAATGCCTGGTCGGCCTCACCCAAACTTGCATAGGGAATGTGCATGAATGGGGGGTTGTGTCGATCTTCAGTGGAATAAGTGGTGTCTAAACTCATTTCCTAAAGCGCAGAGGGAATACCACTTATCGACGTCGACAGCCGAAGATAGTCTCGGTAGTATTCATCGAGGACGAAAGGCGGGTCATCCGAATGAAACCCTTCAAGGGGGTCAGGGAACAAATGGGGTGTCATTCTAGCCCACCACATCTGTAGGAACCATAATGGGCCTGTAAAGTGCACAGTTTCTGGTGTCCAAAGTGGTCATGACTAAAGCCGTTTGGGACAGGCCATGATATAAAGTAGCCAGAAACCACTCTCCCATTGAATAAGTGACATCCATGGCCAATAAGCTTGGATTTATCCTCTTATAAAAGTGAGTATTTTAATCGGTTTCCTTTCATATTTGGATGATTTTGAATTTTTGGATTCATAGCACTGTTCACAGCAGTTAAGAAAATACCATGGGGTGTTTTGGACTTAATGAAAATAAGATGAACAAGGATACTAATGGATAACTTGAATACATACATTTGGATGGAACGTTTGGATGAATTTTTGGATTTGAAACAATAACTTAAATGAATATTGGATGAATATTTTAAGAACAAGAAAAATGGGAAATGGAAATGTTTCATGAAAACGACAACAATGTACATTACTTTTGCATTGGACAATTTGAAATGAACAACACTTAAATTAGAATTAAAGTAATCAATATTCGAGTTCCTCGAGTTTTTGGGCAATCGAACATTTAATTTCAGATTTCAGTTTTGAGACTTAATCTTTTTGGACCTAAGTTTAAGTTGGGCTTTTAATTTAATTATTCATAGGCAATTTAAATTACTTACGTCTTTTTAGACTATCTTAGTCTGGATAATTAATTAGACATCTTTAGCTTGTAGGTTTTCTTATTTCCAGTTAGTTGAGTCGCAGCTTAGCAAATTTAATCAAAACTGTTGATAGCAGTAAGGAAAACCACACTCGAGCATTCATAAGTCTCATTAAATATTAAAGTGTGGATTTTCACTCATCCGGATAAATTTAAATAATACATGTCATTAAATTATTTTCCACATGCAAATTATTATTTTAATTTAATTCGTCAATTAAATTCTTTTATTTACCAGTGTTTACTTTTTTATTTAATTCTTGCGAATTAAATCATCTTAATTCAGTATGGATTACCTGCTCATTTGTTTATTTAATTCTGGTAAATTAAATTATTTCATCAAGAGTTAGATTTTCTAAATTATGTGCCTCTGTGGTCATGTGTATAATTATCCCTCATACGAATTTGGTATCACATGTAAAATACTAAGCCCACAAATAACAGGCAATGATGTTTATATTCTTGTACGGGATTCGATTATGACAAATATTCAGATTAATTTATTAATCACCAGATTAATGACATTAATGCAACGCATTAGAATATGTAATAACGTGAAGTGAAATAAAAAGTGGAGACCCGTTCGATTTGCTTTTGGATTGATTATCTTAAGTATAATACCACCAGGGAATTTAGTTTCCAAGTAACCATATCCTACTCATTTGGGGTCACACCCTTTTTATGAGATTTACCGGTAATTTAAAAATTGTAGATGAGAAGTGTCGGTCGTATGGGGAGTGTAAAATGTGCTTTAGTTCCCACCCTTATCATAATTTTAGAGTTGTGAACTAGCAGCTTCACGTGTCATTTATGATATTATTGGATAATTGCATTATAGTTCCTTCTCACTTTCTGATTGAGACTGCCTCTGGACTGCTATGTTGTCTGGGTGATTCCAACCGTATTGGACTTGGGTTGTGTCAAGATTATTTATTTATGGAGAAATCGGGTTAACTAAGTGGAGTTTTCTAACTATTTATTCACTCTTTAGCACGGTTGCAAAAATCCCCGCCTAGGCGCTAGTCGGTACCCCGGCGCCTCGATTAATGAGAAAAATCGTCGCCGATTTAATAGTGGCGAAAAATCGCCGCCTAGGCCGATTAATCCTCGCCTAGCGGGCACCAAACTATTTTTGCAACATTGTCAGCATGTATTTCACTATTTTGTCATTTGAGTTTAATGCTTTAATTATTGTTTCAAGTATTGATATTTAATTTTAAATTTAATTATGTGTTATTTAGACTATATTTACTTATTTAGTAATATACTACCTCCGTTTTTTTTTTGCAACAATTGGAGGTTTTCTACTGTTCATAAATTTCACTTTGATTATCATTAGTGACTTATACTTAAGAAAAAATATAGTCATGTGGGGTCTTAATATGTAACATCCTGATTTTTCCTATCGGAAAATGTTACCGCCACACCTAACTTACCTCAGGTTCTACGGCCTAACCCTTAGTAAGCTCAGTGCTCAAGCTAACCACGTCGTCTAGTCCTATCAGAGAGTGCCGGATTTCAAGAAGCGAGTCCCCTCAGATCACGGCTCAGCGTATTAAAACATGGACATGCAAAGGCGGAAATCAAACTGATACCAATGCTATCACAAACAAGGGTCCCACGCCGGGACATGGCTATTTAGTACAAGCCATTAACGAAAGAGAGTATAGTGCGTGAAAGTAAATCACATAGATGCAACTTAAGAGTTCTAGTTCTCTCGACTTACATCCCTCGAGGCGTTGCCTCGCCCAGCGTGCTCAATGGCCAGAGGTAGGTCCCCAGGCCCTTCGACATCTGCAAGAACAAGCACAGCTTAGTCAAAAAGACTAAGTACGGAACATACACAATGATGCACATGAGTATGACCATGACATGAGTTCCACTCTGAAGGCATATCCGCAATGCACTCAGAGGGTTTAAAATCCAATGCGGCCTTAACTGAAACCATGCAGGTTTATAAATCCATGCCGCTATCAAACCGTTCACCCTAAACGCGAACACAACCCGGTCACCACGCGGACATGATTTCACCCTTCACACACTTAGCCACCATTGGCATAGCTCGGGGTGAGGGTCCAGACCGTGTGCTCAGCAGCTGTGAGGCGTTTCGGGGTTTTAAACCAAATCACTGGTGCAATCAAACCGAATGCAAGTCAAAGGTTTCGAGAAAATGATGCATAAAACCGTATGCAACGCACCCCGCACTGAGTGTATCCCCAAGATATACCTTAGTGGTTTCAAACCAATGCAACCCAATGATCACTGGGCTTAACCCGCTATGGGAGCCAAGGTTATGATAAAACGATGCATTAAACCGTATGCAAAGCGATCCACACTGAACATATTGCCAAAGAATGTTTCAGTGGGTTTAAAATCCAAATCCGAAAGCCACCCAAGAGAACCGTTTAGGCGGATCACACTGTACGGACTCCAAGGTTATGAGAAAAATAATGCATAAAACAATATGCAAAGCACCCCGCACCGAGTGTATCCCTAAGACACGCCACAGTGGTTTCAAAACCCTTTTCATGCAACAATTCTTCATGCAGCACGAATGATAACCCATAACGTTATTCATGTAACAATACACAATGCAACATGAATGATACCTAATGACATGCTTTATGTAGCAAAACACGATGCGTCATGAAAGAAACTAATACATCTTTATTATGCGGCAAAACACAATGCAGCAAGACCAATACTGTAAGCTCAACTCTACCAACAGTTAATCCACAAATAGTATGCAATGAGATCCACGTCGGGTGTGTCTCTAATACACATACCGACGGGTTTTAAAACCTTTTTCATGCAGCAAGTCCAAGCAGCAATGAAATGACTGTAAGCAATACAATATGCAAAACAGTACACAACCAGCTATAGAGCGAATGATGACCTAGACCTCTTGAACAACTGGAGGCACCACCACGCTCCAAATTGCCAAGTACAAAAGGATGCCCGGTGACGGTTAAGTGAAATCACCCATCTCTAACCCGTACACCAAAGCATTGTGTGGGAAATATGGGCATCGTGTGGAACCCGAACACGTGACCGAAGTCGACATGTAGAGCCACTACCCACTGCCCCAGTTTTGGGTGATGCGAGGAATCATCGTAGCCTTGCGTAACGACCTAATCACCCCACCCGTTACGGCTAGATTCCCCACTAAACCTAATCTTAAATTACCAGTAAATCTCCGCGAGGTAGCTAACCCCGAGAGTAGACTAGGACCTGAGTGCGCAAAGTAACTTCACGCTGGTGGACTTTTCCCTATGGCGATCAACCCAGAGGGTAAATTTGGTCGTCACTCTATGTTTCCACTTTACGTGATTATCCAGTTTAATGAGATGATTAATCGTCATTAAGTGATCACGAGTCCACTTTTTGATGTGCCTTTATGCCGGCTCGAGACAAGGAATGGGTATCACTTGCTCGACCACCGACGGGCATTATCCAGTTACATGCGATACCAATTTACATGCTAGGCTCATTTAATGCAAATGACGTGATAGGC
>MAYD01455589.1:0-12450 GCA_001909325.1 Ruellia speciosa
ATTGTTAACCGTTACGCCATTAATTTATTGTAATTTTTTTTCATAATACTTACTTTTAATATTTTTCATACACGTGACTACGTGTAATTGCTAGTTAATACTGAATTAAAAGTAATTTTAATATATTATATTTTATAAAATTTAAAATAATTTTAATTATTTTAAATTTAAAATTTAATGAGTTGATTTCAATTATTTAATATTTATATTAATTTTATGAAACGATGGTGTATATAGTCACCCAAAAGTCGCAACTCTGGTCCAAGATCTTGTGTTTCCTCCTAGTATTCCATGTGGAATCGAATTCATCACCTTGTGTTTCCTATAAATTTGCACACAACTTGTCATACAATTATAAACCAATTCCCTCTGAAAATGGCACCAAAGCTTCTCAATTTGTCATCCATTTTGATCCTTTTCGTTCTCAACATTTCCTCTTATGCAATAACTGACTTTCACAACTTCATTGGAGCCCAGAAAGGGGATCAGGCGACAGGCCTTGTTCAACTTAAGAAGTATCTTTGGAGAGTTGGATACATAAACAATAACAACATCAACGACAACCGGCTCGTCACAAACCTCAATAATGATCTATTTGATTTCAAATTAGAATCGGCTCTCAAGTTGTACCAGGAATTTTTCCATCTCCCCGTGACCGGGATCCTCGATCCCCAAACGGTTAAAAAGCTAAGTGAGCCCAGATGTGGCGTGTCAGACTATGTCCACAACCGGAATATAAGCCTCAAATTCACATTCTTCCCAGGACAACCTAGATGGTCCCAGACATCACTCACCTATGCATTCTCTCCAGGGACACGCGAGGATGTCATGCATCCCATTGAAGTTTCCCTCCTAGAATGGGCCAGAGTATCGAACTTCAGGTTCACATTAACACAAAATTATGCTGATGCTGATATCAAGATCAGTTTCCAGGTGGGTGAACACGGAGATGGGGCGCCTTTTGATGGACCCAGGGGCATATTGGCACATGCTTTTGCCCCGAGTGTTGGGATACTTCACTATGATGGAGATGAGGATTGGGTGGACGGGACACAAGGAGGAAGAATGGATCTGCAGACAGTAGCGATGCATGAGTTGGGACATATTCTTGGATTAGGGCATAGCAGTGATCCACAATCCCTAATGTATCCGAGTATAAGTGAGGGACAAAGAAAGGGTATCGGCCAAGATGACATTGAGGGAATACAATCTCTGTACGATCTCTAAGGAGAATTGAAGGATATGATTTAGCTCTACAGTCGTGAATAAATTGAACAAAGATTTGTATGCTGGATGTTTGTGGTAATGATTTCTCCTTTGGTTGTGCTCAAAATTCACTGTTTTCTCTTCTTCAGGAGTTGAATTTGATGGCGTATTGTGCTCAAAATTCACTTTCCATTGCTGCTACTTCTTCATATACATACATAATGATTCGGCTGTGCTGCTTGATTTATTCAAATGCGTTGCAATCAACATTATTGTTCCTCATAATTTCCTTTTGCTCGTCGTTAGGGATGGCCAAATATAATATAGAAAGTAACTGATCTTTATTCTAGCTATCAACTTAAAGCAGCAATCCTCACATTAAATGCAAAATTCGTCTTGTAAGCAACAATCCTCAGAATAAAGAGCAATTATAAGGAAAAAAAAACGTTTAGATTTGTCCCACGACTTAATTGGGATTGATACTTTATTTCATTTTATTTTAAGAAAATTTATAATAAATGTACATATTTCATTTGATAATTGAAATTTTGACATACTCCACTTCTCACACATGATTTTTTCAAGGAATTTAAATGTGTTTTATTTTATTTATTGGATGGAAGATTTATTTATAAAGATGAAATTGGTTTAGAGATAATATTTAAAATAAAATGATTTGTCACTTTTTAATTGTGAGGGAAGGAAAGTTGTGACCCAGAAGCACACGGTATCAAGTTGCAGAATTTGTAGAAGTACCAGATCATCTCTGGAAGATGTACAATGGAAGTAGGGCCAACACTTTGTTATTGACTGAATTTGGACTCGACTCTCACCTATGACAAGGAATTAAATTATAACTAATTTATTGAATTTAAATCTAAATTAGTAAAGCAAGTAAATCTATTCTATGAAAGCATATCAAATTATTGTTAAAAACAATTAAAGCTAATTCTAAGAAAATAATTAAATACTATTGGACAAATTAATTATAATGGATTCTGATTAAATTCTCATTTTTTGCAAGACATTTATGACTTCGGATTTTTCGGAATAATTAATTTGTTGAGCTATAAAATTATGTACATTCATGTCAGAATTTCATTTTATAGGTACTATTGGCTGAAATATTTGGAAAATGATGCAAACATTCCTGGATGTACATACAATAATTTCTTGGGCTTCTATTTAAAAGTTTATCGTATGCGAGAGAACAACAGTTAACCCAACATCTTTAAATTCGGTTAACTATATTTCCTTATTCAGTGGGAAACTAATGAATGAAAAAATACTGGCGCAAGAGGGCATCTCACTTCCCCTAGGTTATCTTTCGTTGCAAAAACTCCTTTAGTCATATTTAATGTCCAAGAATGAAATTTACCCTTGGCCTATTGCCCTAATTTACGGCCTATCGCCACCTAAATTACTATTACCTGGGCTCATTGCCTTAACGGCCAGTGCATGAATTTAAATGCGTGAATTTAATACAGAAAAATAATGTAGAATTTAAAAGCTAATCACGCAAGATTTTAACGCTGAAATTACCCCTTTTTGGTACTCATGAAATCGAGTCCCAAATTCGTGCAATGCAATAAGAAATTTAACTGACCCTTTCGGGCTACAGAAAAATTCTCGTTTGGTCCCGGACTAAGGAAAAGGAAATTAACTGAGTTGCCCCCTGCTACATTTGGAAATCACCATGGAATGCACAACTTCTCATGCTAAAAAAGTTTGAAGTTATATGACATAAACCCATTACTTTAAAATAATGATATGTGATTTTTAGGGTTGTTGAGACGATTGTCTAGATCTTGTAGAATTTTTGTATAAAAACAACTACCTTGCTAGTATTTAGGTGGCGTCATTTGAGGCCTTGTACGGACGTAAATGTCGTACGCCTTTGTGTTGGAATGATCCAGTCGAGAAGATTGTGATGGGACCGAATTTCATTGAGCAGATTACTGTAACGCCCCCACGTCTCACAGTGGGTGCGCCACGCCGTATTGGCTAATCTAGACTCGTGGCCAAGTAATCTAGGCTCGCTAACACAATGCAGGTAAAATAAAATCACATAGACACGTAATCACGTAAGGTTACAAATTCTGGAATTAAGTCTTTTCAATTAAAGAAAGCGGTAATCACATAGATACATAATCCGATTCAAGTAGACAAGTTCATACCAGCGGAAACGTAATATAAAGTACAACGCACAACCACCGCCTACTGACAGAAATGAACTATGATCCAAAACACGTAAACAAGTTACACACCAATCAAACAACTGAAAGATCCTAACTACAATTCTCTTCGCCCATTCCAGTTCAAATCTTGCTGAACGAGCATACCTGAAAGGATAACACACGGGGGTCAGCCACCGCTGAGCAAGGGATCCCCCGCGTATAACAACAATCACAATAACATGATACAAATATCGATACGTAAAGCAGTAAAGTAAAGCGACACCGTTAACCAACTCACCCAGCCCATACCAAGCGTTCGGTTAACAGTTGTAAAGGATGAAATGCGATGCACGTGATGCGTGAGTCCTAACGTCCACCTATATATCCTAAATGCAGCACAGAGTATGCCTATCGCGCGACTAGCAATAAAGGAGCTCGTTCTCGGTCCGCTCAAGACCCTTCTCATTTCACCGGGGCATCTGGGAGACACATTAGCCCTCCTCCACGAGGGCTCTCAAACCACAATCACACAAGATATCGAAATCCACATACTCACATCCGTACCATAAGCAAGTCACAAGATCACCAATGCTAGAACAATGCATACCAATACTAAATTATAACATGCGCACGTATAATCTAAGGAATGGAGTTGCGACTCACAACCACTGCCGACACAATCCCTCAGAGCACTAAGTTGTACTAAGGCACCCAACCATACGACGTAACCGAACCACAGAAACTGCCTGCCTCCAACAGCAGCCTCGCGCGGTCCGCAAGGTCCGCAAGGATAGCGCGGCCAACCGGGTGAGTCAAGTGGTTTTCCCGCGCGGTTTGTCTAACCACGCGGCATGGACCGCGCCTGCCCCTGACCAATCTGAAACTCAGAATTCAACATGCCATTCTAGCCTATACTTCATGCCATAAGTGATGCTAAAACATAATAATCGAAAGACCCCTTGCCTTGAACTTGTCTTGACAACACTTGCACCAAATTAAGAAAAGCTCTAACAATCAATGAAATGCAGCCAACTTCGAATAGGCCTACAAGATTCGTTCCTCACTCAAATTGGATTCTACAAGATGATACCGAAACTAGAGAAGATGTACTACAAATCGTAAGAAGGGACTTAACTCCAATTCTAGATGTAGGATGCCCAAAAATCACCCCCAAGACAACACAATGCACAAACTACAAACTGTGACAGCAAGTAGGAAATGACTTTGGAGACCCAAAACTCAACAACCCAAACCCCAAATTCAATATACAAGTATCAAGAACCTTAAAAACCCTAAATTAAGCTTAAATGCAAAGAAGATACCCCTTGCCTTGAAAAGAAGCATGCAAACTCTTGAGCCAAATCTTGAAGAAACCCTAACCCTTGTTGAAGTAGCAGCCATTTTCAAAAGAGCCTACCGAATTCAATTCTGATCTAATCAACAATCCAGAAGATATTCTGGAAACTAGAAGAGGAGTGCTACAAATTTGTAGAAGACACTGACCTCAAATTCTCAGCCCATGACGCCCAAAATTGTCCCCCAAATCAACTGCAAGTTTCTGTGAAAATCTGGAAATTGGATGATACAACCAACTTCAGAGAAGTCCCCCGAATTCAGTGGAGGCATACACTGGGGACAGAATCCGATCACTCAAGAACAAGGCAAGAACAAAGGTGAAAACTGAAGGACCATTAACAACACAGCCCAGGCACTGTTTGCCAAACTCAACCAAAATTCACGTTTTGAGAGGGCTCGGATCGGTCTCGATCTTGTCGTCATCGGCCTAACCCCAAACTAAATTAGTGTCTCCAACCCAAAAATTCAAACCCTTAAAGGATTAAAAAGGGGAAACAAGAACTTGGACTTAAACATTACAATCCGAAACCAGACAGAACACAACTGTGCACACACCACCTCAAATGTCCCAAAATGTCTCCAATGGTACCACAAGGTAGAGGAAACAAAAAGGAGACAAGGATTGTTAACATCCAACCACTGAGACAGACACAGAGACTGAATCAAGCCACACAACTCTAAGCCCTCACTTTCATCATCGGGCAACAAGAATCGAACCCAATCACAACAAAAGCCCTCGGACATCCGGTCCTTTATCGGACATTTTTCACAACAACAAAACCCAGCCCGAGATGGACACAACATAACAGAGATGGACAGACCAAAGCCAACGATGACAGGAAACATCATCTTCACAACCCAAATCCTAGGATTCCATCTTGAATAGTCATAGGAAACTCAAACAACATGCAATTACCGAAATCCCCAAATCGACAAATCTAGGATTTGAGAGATTACCTTCGGACTCGACAATGGCAGCGGCGGATAAAGGCATAACGAGGGGGTTGCTCCTTTATATAGGAGTCTTCCAAACCTTAACCCAAGAATCTCGAAAATGCCCAGCCCCCAAACGCGGAAAGCCCAGCCATCGCGCGGTTTCACTCGTGCGAAAGCGCGAAAACGCGGAAAAGATGCAAAACGCGGAAATGCAGCAGAGACCAAGAGCGCGGAAATGCTGAGGCAGAAATGCGGAAAATGAGAGGAAGCGCGGAAATGAGGATGAAGAACGCGTAAACGTAGAAGAAACGCATAAATGCGTCCTGTCTTCACTGCTTCTGCCTTGATTCTAATTTAATTGAAATCAACAATGGCCTATTAGCAATTTGACCCTTCCATTTCCCTTTTCAATTCAATCCAGTCCTCAACCTTTCCCCTTCTTCCAATTTCGACCCCCAACTTTTCTGTTTCTCTTAATTTGACCCAAAAGTTCTAAAAATCCTCAATTTGGTCCCAATTCATTTAATTATTTAATTTCATCCCCCTTGTGGAAATGAATTAAATATTTACTTATTTTATTTTTCGCACCTTGTAAATTAATTATGTTCATATAATTAATCCGTGAAAATTTCTTACTTATTTTTGGGGCACTTTATTCTGACAATTATCTGAATTTCTCTGACCAGTAACACCGGGTGTTACACATTTGCATTGACTCATTGCCTGCAATAACTAGAGGGTCTCCGATCCGTTACTTGCCACAACTAAAGGGTTTGAATCATTGCCTACAATAGCTAGACGGTCTCCGACCCGTTACTTGTTGCAACTAGAGGGTCTTTTGCCGTGATACCTAACTTAAGTAGAGTGCGCTTAGGTCTGCATTCGCATATATGATAGATAGGTGTATGTTATGCCATGCATCATGTGCATTTCCTTGAATGTTGTGGTTGAAGCACCGGTATGATACAGTGTGATGATTATCTTTCTGCCTTTACTTTATTGTTTCTATACTTGTTTCTTTTCCCCTATTTTCCTCATTTGCTATGATTCTCCCAATGCTCAATACTTGTACTTGACTCCCGTTGCCTTTCTTTTTATAGATCATCCTGGTGGCACTGTAGCATATGGTTCGAGACCTCACTTTACTCCAATAGATTATAAGATGTACTATCTGCTACATTTTGCCTTCTTTCATTTGTATTTCCATTTCTTGATCATACTATCTATGGCATTACTAATTGTGTGGCTTAGAGCCATGGTCATTTTACTGTTGGCTGAGGAGACCTTGATGTTATGATGACTATATTATCAGTCTGTGGCCATACTTGAGTTTTGGATTGAAAGCCTTGGGGCTTGATGTTATAGCGGAAGGCCCGAATGAATAGTATGCTTGGTTTGATGGTTGATGTATGACTGAATTATTTTATGTGAGTTATCCTAGTTGCATGCAAGATTTTTCTTAAATGGTATAACCCTTAAGTGTTATATGTTTCTCTTACTCTGCCTTGTACTGGTGAGCTGGACTAACTGGTCATTAATTTTAGTGACCTAGTACGACAGTTGCACTCCAGGTTGGTACAACTGGGGGCATTATGTTGAGCTACTGAAAGAAAGCACACGGCAGAAACGATATATATGTCTAACACAGAAAACAAAACTGAACAAGGGAATCATTTATTCAATAATCCGATTGCCTTTTTAAAGGCTTAACAAGGACACATGTTGCACCAACGTTCTTCCATGTTTATTTGATCATGGAGACGTGGCACGCCCACTACCAACTGCAAATCTGATATCAAATAAACACCTAACTAATTAGCTAAAGACTCGATAATAACCAAACAATTCATTAACCAAAGCTAGCTAATAAATAAATAAAGCAAATACTTAGTTAACAAATAATCATGTGCTGATGTGTTGGTGTTGATATCTTCAATACATTACACCTTCACTTTCTCCCCCTCCCTGTTCCCACTCATTTTTTCCATCGAAAGGGGGAAAATGGGCAATGAATTGATAAACTCATGTTTTCTATTGTCGAATTCTAACTGATTCAGCATACCACCATTGCATCCTCCATCGACCGCAGGATGCAGTATAGTCCTCTCTATTCTCGATTCTAGAACTTTCACGTTCAATTTTTACCCAATAATCTTCTCTGGAATGTTGAGCATACCTCCCCACTCTCCGGCTCTCCAATCATTCCCTCTCCTTACCCACTCAATTTGGCTCACAAGAAACTGTTTTGGTGGCCAATACAACTTTTCCCACCAATTTAAGGTTATTCTAGTATTTCCAAAACCTATTGTGGCGTGAATGAGAATGAAAGAGTGATAAGGAGTAACGTCTCTCAATCCTTGGGGTTCAAAATAAGCCTAACTTACCATATGTACTGAACCTAAAAAAAAATTTACCATAGTGTATTTATCTCAAAGTCTCCCTCTACACCCATACATATATATAATACGTGAATTCATTTTCCCCAAACTCCCACCACGGCTGCTCCTGTCGCCTCTGCAACACTACCACCCCTACCCAGCCTACCACACACATATATATGTACGTATATTATTATTGTTGTTGTATACGATATAATCTTCGTTTTCATAAATTTCTTAGGTTAGATTTTCAATTTGTTCTAAGCATGTTTTAAGAATTTGATATAACTTTGATTTAAAATATAATTTTATTTTTTAAGATGGATGTTTTTACATTTATTATATATTTTGTGAGTTAACTATTTATATTTTAAACTTATTGAGTATCAATTTCCTGCAATTTTATTATTGATAATCTGTAACTGAATTTTGATCCAGATATTTAAATTTAAGTATCTAAATAAAAAATAGCTTGAATCTTGAAAAATTAATTTTTAGTGAAAAATAGACCTTTTCTTTTTAATTTGAATAAGGTATTTTTCTTTTAAAGTTCATATAAACCAAAATCGTGTGTGACATGTGTGCACTTTGACCAAGTAGAGGGATTGTGCGCGCCTTAATTGGTACCTCCGGAACAAGGAGGTGATAGTAGGCTGGACCTATTTTCCAGCCAAATTTGCTAGAGAATTTGAATTATCGATTTGCTGTTGTTGCATATCTGCAACAATTGTTGTAAGATCTACAACAATCACAAGTGTTGTTGTTTCGTTGTGGCGGTTGTTGTTTGTTGTTGTGAATATCGTTGTTGTTATTGTGTTGTTTTATTATATAAAAAATAAAAATTTGTTGGAATGGGATAGGAATTGTTGTTCTGACTATAAAGGTGCCTTCATTTTAATTATCTCTAAGTTTGTTGGGCAGGTGGATGCGAATTTCGCCGAGTTGTTTGCGATATTTGAGTTGTGCGTATGCTTTACGACTATGGTTAGTTTCCCTTTACGTCCTCTTGTAATTGATTCTGACTCTCCGTCCATTTGATTCGACGGTCTACAGAAGTACTGTGGAAGCATCAGCGAAAAATTTCTTTTACACGATCGTTTTTCTACATGCTGGCAGGACATCTCTTCAGCACGGATTTCGAGAAAGGAATGGTGTTGTGGATGCGTTAGGTACGAGGGGTTTTGGACGCGTTGGCGACTTATGTGCGTGGATGTAATTGTGGGAGGATTTCCCTTTTGAAGCCTAGTGTGTTATGTTCTCTCTCAACTGGTGGCTTGCCCCATTTGATTTCCCAAGTCTTCTTGCACTCGGATGATGATTGTATCATGTCTTTAAAAAAAATGAAGATTTGTGTTTAATAAAAAGATGTTGTATAAACATTAAGCAACACACCCTCACAATAATACAACGCGGAACCACAACAACAATAAATGAATGATTTGGATGGTGCTCAGCAAGTCTGCTGCAATATTATTCTGGCAGGCTATCCCCACCAGAACGTTATCAAGCTTAATCTACTTGCAGGACAGATTAGGAAATTTTAATAAAAACAGACTTTTTCGAAAATTTGCACTAGTTAAGGATTATCTGAACAAATTTTTTTTCCTGGTTTCACTTATTTATCTTAATACGTATGGTCTGTAATAACTAATGGTTTACTATATATTACGATTTTGCTAATTAATTAAATAATAGGTAAGTAACGCTAGTATTTATTGTTGTATTCTCTCAACTTTCCATCTCTCGGAACAGAAAAAAGGACACTTGGGGACGTTTTGTTCACACACCGAAATCAGAATTAAAATAGATTTGAATTTATTGAATTTGTTTTAGTAATTTTACAATCTCTTTTTATTTAATAAATATATTATCACCCACAAATTAATCATTTATACTAAATATATTCGAATCCCAAAATTTAAAACCAAACACTTATACAACCCCTAAATAATGAGATATGGACAAAAAATGGAATTGGAGATCTCTTCCCTTAAAACTTGCTATAAATTCTCACAAAAGTTATCAAACAAATACAAACTCAATTCCTTGTCTGTAATGGCACCAAATCTTTTCAACTTGCCATCCATTTTCATCCTATTCCTTCTCAAAGCAGCTTCCTCTTATGCAGTATGGGGCTTTGACAACTTCATTGGAGCCCAGAAAGGGGACCAGGCAACCGGCCTTGTTGAACTTAAGAAGTACCTTAGAAGATTTGGATACATAAACGATTACCACATCAACAACAACCAACTCGATCCAAACCTCAATAATGATCTATTTGATGACGAATTAGAATCAGCTTTAAAGTAGTACCTGGAATTCTTCCGTCTCCCTGTCACCGGGATCCTGGACCCCCAAACAGTCAAAAAGCTAGCTGATCCCAGATGCGGCGTGCCAGACCAGGTTCACGACCAGAGTATAAGCCTCCAATATTCGCATGAAGAACACCAAGATGGTCGAAGACAGCATTCACATATTCAATTGCTCCTGAGACACGGCATGCCTGGCGTCCCATTCATGCTTCCCTACTACAATGGGGGAAAGTATCGAATTTCAAGTTCACATATGCACCACATTATGGTTTGGCTGATATCAAGATCAGTTTTCAGGTACGTGACCATGGAGATGAGGAACCCTTCGATGGGCCGCCAGGGGGCGTTTTGGCACATGGTTTTCACCCACCGAAGGGAATTGTTCACTTTGATGGAGATGAGGATTGGGTTGATGCGGCACAATCAGGAAAAGTGGATATTTAGACAGTAGGGACGCATGAGTTGGGACATATTCTTGGATTAGGGCATAGTGCTGATCCAATGGCCATAATGCATCCAGTTATTTATGCCGGAGAGAGAAAGGGTCTGGGCAAAGACGATATTGACGCAATAAAAGCTCTATATAATCTCTAAGGAGGAGGATGTAATTAGCTTCACCATGAAAAATTATTCTAGTAACGAATAAATAAAGACCAAATGAAGATGGTGCTAATGATTTTTCTTCTTTGCATGTGCTCAAAATTCATTTGCCTTATTTAGATGTAATTTTGAAGTGTTTTTCTTTTATTACGTTGATTTGACTTTTTCATTATATGTCAAGACTTTGATAAATGTCCAATTACTTGTTTACTTTTACATTATATGGTGAGCCAATTTAAAAAAATAATCAACATAAAAGCCCCAAAATGACAACTAAACTAGGAGATTACTTTCTTTTAATATTGTTAGAAATATTGGAAATATTTTTGTGGGCTACAGAGGAAAAAAGGAAATAAAATAAGAAACAAGTTCGAGGCATGCGTTTGACAAATTCGTTGCTTCTGGATTGTGCTTGAGAATCGATCAACGTCAGCCTCTCAAGATATAATGAACTAAGTGGATTAGCTTAGTACAATACCTATCCACCAACAAATTGGATTTAGGTGGATTGATGTATAGGTATATGGTAGATATGTTGCGTATTCTTGATCAGAATGTAGCAACACACACACACACACATATTCATCAATGGAGTCGAAACTTCAACATAAATTAAATTTAGACGTTTCATCCCGATGGATATTAAAGAGCTGGCGTTACAAAGCGTGGGCATTAAGCAGCAAATCTTTCTACTCATTGAACAAAATAATTGGTGGTTGTTACAAATTTGCTAGAGAGCATTTTGGTGAAGACAAACTTTGCTGGCAACACTCTAGTGAACTCTCTGGCGAAGGCGAACTTCACTAGAGAAGACCAACTTCGCTTGGCAAGCATCACTAACGACCGACAACTGGATTAGCGAAGAGGCTTGAGGAAAATGAGCTCTATGAACCACTTAGCCAATGATCCTCGCTGGGATCCCTTTCACCAACAGACTTCTCTATCGTTCCTATAACGCCCTCACTTCTTAGTGGGCATGCCACACCGAACTAGTTCACCTAAACTAGTGGTAGTAATTTAGACTTACCAGTATTAGGTAGGTGTAAAGAATCACATAGACAAGTTATACAGATAAACATTCCCAATTCTTGTTTAAGGGTTTTCAAATAGGAAAAGCAGTAACTCTATATTACATCTAAGCAAATAGACAAGTATATACAATAAAAGTCAAAATGATAATGGGCACATCATCACCTATTTGGTAATACTACAATAGTCATATAGTTAAGTACACCATCGATTAGTTAAGAATATAATACATCAACAATTGTCCTCTCAACCCGACCCTTGATACTCTTCTCCTGCCTTGCAGGATCATCTGAAAAGAAAAATGTAAATCACGTGAAAAGGGTTAGCAAAAGTTGCATGGGAGAGAGATCCCCCGCAGCCAAAAGCTTGGCTTTTAAAATAACAAAAGGCAATAGATAATTTAATATAAAGATTTAACCAGTAAACATCACACCAGCCTCATACCTAGTGCTTCAA